>RWGY01000031.1:6588438-6724814 GCA_007726485.1 Eragrostis curvula
AGCTAGACCAAAGATATCAGGGGTGCGGTGCACCACTAGGCCTCGTTTGGATATAGGGTGCGTTGATTTGTGGAACCCGGCCAAATCCACGCCACGGAGAGGATTCCCCACGCGTGACGCCTGTGGCCGAAATCCCCTAAATTGTGTTTGGCTCGGGTGTGGGATTGACCCAGCCCACTCCCGATCCACGCCGATTAGTGTGGGAATCCACAACTCCATCGAAGGTCGGGAATTGGTGACAATGATAATGACGATTTGTGAGGATAGTGCCGCCAAACTAAGATGTGCTGCTATATTCTCAAAAAAAAGGAACAAAAGGCTATTGATAGCGATGAAGAGCCTTTCTGCCTCATGAGCTAAAGGCACTACACTACCACAAGGGAAAGGACTGTTACTCCAAGAGACGAGCAGTGTCATCTACTTCAAGGGACAAGGTGTTCGCTCTAGGGCTCAAGGGGCAATGTGTGCCAAGCGAAAAAACGGTTGAAGATGTTGCTGAGCTTATGGGAAAGACATTGAAGTGAAGACAAAACAATAGAGCCGAAGCTCCCAAAGCTTCTTCAATTTCCATTAAAATGCAAGCTTTGTTGGCTGCATGCAGTGCGAGCTTGAAGGCAAAATCAAGGGGCGCTTCACTAAACAGCCAAGAATTCAGTAAAGTAAGCTAAATTACTGTTATTCAGTGGAGATTGATCATAGGCAAGGGGGGGCCATGGTACATGGCCCAACTAAGCTCCGCCCTGGTACATGGAGACAATAGAGGAAGATGATAGGATATTTTAGGGATGTGCAGAATAGAGAGAATTTTTATGACCGATGATCCGCTTCACACTTATATGGCGAGGAAGAAAAATAGTAAGTGTCAGAACTTTCTTTACATGTTATTTTGATGAATGCTGGATGTGGACGAATCAACTCTCATTTTATTGAAGAGGCGAATGATAAGCCATAGATAGAGTGTATTCTGTTTTTTAGTTTTTCTCTATTATTTAGTATCTCAGGATGGTCCATATTATCAGTAAATGTGAGGAAGGATCCACCAATCCACGGGGTGCAGTCAGACGTGGACTGCATCCCCCTACTCAAACAAACCAAACATATATTACCTCATAATTGTAATACATAAGTTAAAACAACTTATCTAAAACAATCAAATTCTTGTAAAAACTGTTCTGTGCATGTTTTTTCATTAATGCGAGAAGATAGGGGAAAATTACATCAGAACGTTGACATTAAGATCCCGGCCCTCCATTCTAGTTTGACCATGGACCAAACGATTCAACGCACGTAAAGAATTTACGGCGCTACCCACAAAACACCAAAAGCATGGACGTCTCTAAGGACTACATCCCTTGTGAACGTACCGTAATGCATGTTCAAGAAACAAGGATAGTCATAATATGGTTTATAGATTTAATATGCAATTAGCAATGCATGTTCTAAGCTTCATATTCTAAGTTGTTTAAAAAGTAAATAGTGCAAGTACAAAATTAGGAGGCGTGGCCAATGAAGACCCATGATAGCTCTTTCAATAATATCAGACATAAAATTTGGCACTTTGCCAAAACAGACAGTGACAACATTCTAATTCAAATTGACTCCCCCCAAGTTCTGCTAGAGTCTATAAATTCCTCTAACAATTATGGGGCCTCCCTCCCTACTTATGCTCAGGATTGTCAGGTTCACTATTTTACACTACATTTTGTTTTACATAGCCTCTTGATGACATAGACCAATGGTACTGTGACCATCAGTCACGAATAAAAAATTACTGTTGACCTTCTTCCCCCAAACAAAATCTTTTTTTCTTTATTTAACCAATTATGGATAAAAATCTAATCTTCAATACAATAGGAGAGGAGAATTACTCTCAAACAATTCTTCCACAAGGCTCAATGCTCCAAAACGATAAAAAAATTATCGACATGCACATCACGTAGAATCATCAATGTTAGGCGATTCTATTCGAAGATAGAGATTTTTCATCAAAAAGATATATTTCGAAGATGCACTATGCTGGAGCACCATGCCCCCCATGGGTGGTCGAGGTGTCTGGAAACAACACGAATCCTAGCCCTTGGTTTAGTCCCCTTCTGAGAATATCAGGAAGATCAAAGGGGAGGGATTCGGATTATGATTCGAGATGAATGTGGAAGAATCAGTAGGAGTCATTACATTGACAGCTCGGCAAAGCTCGAGGGTGGAAGGGGTGCGAAAAGGTGGGAAGAGAAAAAAACTTGAGATTTTGGAAGTAAGAAATGGTGAAGACTGATTTTTGGCTTATTTGGTTCTCTCTTCTGCTTGGACTCGGATCAGGCCTGACAGTGATAGACAATCTGGGTCAGATGAGTCAGGCTGTTGGCTTCAAAGACGCACACATATTCGTGTCATTGACAAGTATTTGGAACTTCCTTGGGCGTATGGAGGTGGCTACTTCTCTGAAATTATTGTCAGGTATCAACACTGAGACATCCGCCATTGATATACCACCATATTTGTGTAATCAAAATTATTCCACTAAAAAGAATTTCCATTTTCTAACATTAAGAATTGGCGAGTTTTCCTTCCATTCAGTTATTCTGCTACGACGCCTGCATGTTAACTTCAGGATGTTGCTCCTCTAGTTCACATTATAGCTATTATTAGCTATTCTATAGGTTCACTTAGGCTTGAACTGTTCCATTGCACATCTAGTGTTTTGAAATATATATTTCTTGATTGTTTTTTTCTCCTGATCAGGGATCACACATACCCAAGGCACATAGCACTGGCAGCTGCTCAGATCCTGATGGCTGCTGGGCATTTTCTCTTCGCAATGGCTTGGCCTGGAACTATGTACGTTGCGACCTTCCTGGTTGGACTTGGATATGGAGCTCATTGGGCTATTGTGCCAGCTGCCGTCTCTGAACTTTTTGGAGTAAAACACTTCGGTGCAATGTACAATTTTCTTACCGTAGCAAACCCTACGGGATCACTCATCTTCTCAGGTCTTATTGCAAGTAACCTATATGACTATGAAGCCGAGAAACAAGCAGACCCTCAGAGCTCAGCGTTGCTGTCTCAGCGATTGCTTCAGAACATGGGTTTTCTTTCAGAAGGACCATTGAAGTGTGAAGGGCCAGTTTGCTTCTTCATAAGTTCACTGATTATGTCAGCATTCTGTGTTGTGGGTTCTGCTTTAAGCCTCCTTATTGTTCAGAGGACCAAAAGATTTTATGCTCAGCTCTATCGTTCTGTCCGCACATGAAACTTTCGTGGAAAAGAGATTGAAATCTTCCTTTTTATTGTTCCCCATACCATATATTCTTGCATATATGTATCATTTAGAGACAAAGTTAAAGTTTTCCTTGTACATTCTGAAATCATTACAAGGCTTGTAATGTAAGAACAACTATTTCCATGTGGAAATTTACACGTATTATGTGTTGTTTAGTCAGGGGGTAGTTCATGCTTGGATCTTGATATTTGGTTCTTTTAGTCCTGCAAGAGAAAAGTCTGATTGCTCTGACAAATACCGTTCCTATTTTATCGGATGTCTCTGAAGAGAGTTACTCTGATCTCCCCAAAAAAAAAAGAGAGAGAGAGAGTTACTCTAACGAACATGTACATATTCATCTCTGGATGATACTTCATCTTCAATTTTCCCTCATGTACATGACTGATTGAATCTTCCATGACTCTGCCAAAGCTGTCAACTTGAGTTTTTATAGTTTCTTCACTGCAATGTATGGACTTATTACAAGTACTTTGCTTCCTGCGCAGCTTTCCTGTACTCTTTGTTGAAGAACTAATAACAGGCTCAACTCCTCAAGGGACGAGTTAGGATTTGTAATGAAAGATTATGAACTGCAGCATCAGTTTGGACTTTGAGGCAACTTCACTCTAAATCTACTCTGATGTTACTATGTTAGTTCCATTCCAAAGTTGGGGAACATAAATTGGCTCAGTTCCAATTCATTTGGGAACAGAGGGGCACGTATTTTCCAATCGTTTTTTTTTATTTAGTTAAATCTGGATGACACTAACGGAAGTCAGAAGTAGGGGCTAACGACAGCTTTGTTTCAAAAAAGTAAGGGTAAATTCAAACTTCAAAATTACAATTGGATGTCAAAATGAGGTAAGAACACAATTATCTCAATATTTTAGTACTCCTACTACCACCTCTTCATATGGATTTAGTCTGTATTTGGAGTTGCTGTTCGAACCGACGCCCAGAGATGGCACAACAAAATCCAACGCTCAGTATGATCTTGACATTGGATGTGAACGTCGTCCACCATAAAAATTAAAGAAAACTATGCTACTGATTAACAGTAAATTCTCTTCTTTTTTTCCTTTTTCTTTTTAGTTCAACCATAGATGGTGGCAAAAAAAAGCGGGAAAGGACAGAAAATGGATCGGACAAAGGCACGCATGCATAAAGAAGAGACATCAAACAATGAGTGCACAGCGTGATCGTGTCACAGGAATTAATCCACATGACGGCAGTTTCGGGTGAAGCTCAAATAACATGCGTTACTTTTCACTTATTTTCAAGGAAATAATAAAGAAAAAAAGGCTCTTTTTTCTCCAGATAGCAGGTTTGAAATTGAAAAGCAGCGTCAGTCAGGGATCAACAAGATCAACCAGACTAACAGATAAATGGACGCATAAATAACACAATGAGACACCAAAATTTGACCCTTGTCACGCCACAGGATGATAAGAATTAATCCAACATTTTTTTTCAAAGGTCTAGCATTGAGCGGGTTTACTGTTTCCCCTAGATGGTCCACAAAGGTTGTGTCCATCGATTGGGATGAAATGGCAGCAGCAAAGAAAGTAAGGGACCAAAATGCTAGAAACTCAAATTTTATCCATATCCCTAAATACCTGAATCCACCGATACATGGAAGCTAAATGTTCCTTACATCAAAATAGTTTTGTCATTTCCAATCGATCAACAGTTTAGCATTCCACGTCCACTCAGATCAACAGTTTGAAAAAGTTACAGGACATAAAGGGAAGTGCTCCGATTGGTTCATGCGCCATCAGCAAGGGTCCGCTTCGACGTGCTGATGTATAAAACTGCATCAGTCAAGACGTATTAGCATTCCACGTCAAATTAGATGTAAAACAATGGAAACATTGAAATGATACTCGGCTGGAAAAGAATAAACACGTTGAAATCCAGGTCATACCATTGTTGCCTCTTATGAAAGCATCACCATACTTATTCTTCAGTTGACCATTAACGTATTCTTCTGTCTGCTCCATGGCAATGTTCATGTACCCATCCAAACAAGCCAATATACCTGGTTATCAGAATGGTTGGACATAACAAAATTATTAAACCTGGTGATCAGCTTCTCTAAAGAACCATGAACTGTAGCATATCGGTAATTCAGTAAACATCATATTTTCTTCTTTGTCCAGAGTTCAACATGAATACACCGCTATAGTTTGCACTTTGCACTGAATATCATTTCCTAGAGACATTGCACACTCCGACAGAGGAAACGGAATAAATTGTCCAGATATATAATTGCAAGTATGAGCCAACACTGGAAATACATTGTATTATGTAGATGCAAAAGTTTTCTATATAGGTAGGCTATACACTCAAGAACAGGCATTACATAGGAATAGAAAATGCAATAGTGACGCCTGTCATCAGCCAAACAATAGCAAGGGGCCAAAAACTATTTTACAAGTGCTAGAAAGCATAATGCATTATATTATTGTAGTGTCTAAACAATAATTGAAATTCACATCAAATTTGCAGCAACAAGCAAATAAGAATAAAATCATGCAACAAGGTTATGCACCAGTTTTACACTAATCACTTTGTGAGTCAATTTTGGTGCTATCATCTCTAAAAATAGTACACTCTGTCATACCATATATCATTTACTCCTATGGAATAGTGATATTCAACCTAGATAGGATAGATAGCAGCATGTTAACCTTGCTTAACAAAAACAGTGACCATCAAATATTCATAAATCCAAATGCTAATAGATGCATGAATTGAAATGATAAATGGATACCACACTGCTGAAGCATAGAGGCAACTGTTTCTTATTAAAATAAAATAAAAATGGGCAAAATCGGTAAATCTCTGCTGGTCAATGTTGTCTTACTATTGCCCTAATAATGCAACTTTGTGTTGGCATAAGTTATACAAAACTACTCAACAAATCTAGCACAGGACAACATTCTGCTTCCAAGAGCTGGTTCCAGGACATATGCAAAAGGAGATAGGACAATGTAAATTTATAGCCCTTTGAAGAACTAATCGATAGCATTAAACATAAAATTCTCAATATATCTTATAGAAAATTCATTGTTAATTTAAAAAAAGACGAAGGGAACCAATGGTCCTGGTACAACTTTTTGTTTAAGAGGATATCAAGGCTGACGAACTGAATTTCCGCATCTTCACATCTAAACGGAACCAGGCTGACATTCCTCAAGTAAAATCGGTGGAGGTGCCTAGAGCTGCTGCTATGCTCAATGAAACATGTATAGGAACCATGCTAACATGAGAATGCATTACCCAACCATCAATTCCACATAACACTCCCGCTGATTTTCTTTACTCGTCGTTAAGACATGCTTGCTAGTTCAAATTTGAACTAGTTTGCTTGTCCTAACAAACGGATGCTGGGGTTTAGGTCTCCATGCACGGGTGCCCCCCAGAGAAGTCACCAACTGCTTATAGTATACAGGTTACTGTAAGCATCTTTGGATTAACATAGGAAGGTTGAGCTGAATTTCTTCAAACTCACATGGAGTACACGAAGTACAGAGCTGAAAGGGAACTGGTAGATGTAGCCAAGGAAAAAGGGAGGGGATGTGCATACTGCCATTTGAGAAACCCCAGCAGACCACCACTATAGTGCACGAACAAGAAGTTAAGAATGGCAAGGACTTAGTTGATTCCCGATCGAGGATCAAGGATAAGGAATGAGTTGCTAAACTATGGGATTAAAAAATTGACATTGCATATACGCTTTGGGTCATTAGACCAATGGCTGGCAGTGAAGCGTAAAAGCACCACAAAGTATTGTTATTAAAATAAAAACACCAAAGCACATGAGTATGGATTCGAGCTCTAATGAATAGCTCGAGATCAGCTTGTAAATGTTACCTAATGTTTGTGTCAGCTACACCCAGACTTTTTATCATGTTTGCTGGTGTTACATCAGATCGAATTACAACTGTATAAGGTGCATATATCCCCTAAAAATTAGATGTGTTTTGTTAAGATAGTTTGCCATACCAAAACCTTCTGTAACCAGAATGTAACTGGTTAAACCTAAACAGTACGCGCTATGTAGTTGGTTTTTACTTCAGAAAGGTGCAATGGTGTTACATTTTGTGCTTCTGTGTTTCCAAAGATCAACAGTTCAGAGCGATTAGATGTGAGCAATTACCAATTCACAAACCAACAACATGCTCTCCTACATAAGCCATGGATCAGCAGCCTAGAAAGGTGCTCATAGGCTCACCAATTCAAATACTCCAACAATTATTTGCCTCACCGCTCACCGGGTTTGTCAGCATGCTCAGGGCCTTTCCGCTAGACCAATTTTCCTGCTACCGAAAGCATCAAGACCCAAATCCGGGGAATCTGCAAGGTTCTACCGCTAATGCCCAGAAAAAGACTAGCCTTTTCAGATTTATCAGCGCTTTTTAGGGTTTGAGCTTAGCGATGTCGAAACACGAGGGGTGATGAGCGATACCTCTGTAGTCGACACCCGAGTTGAGCTTGACGACGACGGGGCGGCCCCTGATGGACTTGAGGAAGTCCGACGGCGTTTTCACCGCGCCACCGCTGCCCCCTCCGCCGCCGCTGCCGGACTTCTCCGCGCCGCCGGTGCTCATCTCTCCCTCGCTCTCGGGCTTGTGGGTGCGAAAGTTCGGTGGGTTTTGGTGCTGGGCCTGGGACGGCTTCGGCTTGGGCCTATTTGAGTTCGTCAAGGGAGATGAGAGTGGGGTAGACGGAGGTTGATTGGAGCCGTCTATTTTACATCCAACGTACTGTATGAGGCTGAGAGGTTAATCATCAAGTATTGCAACACGACATAGGATTTGAACTGTGATTGGCACGGTCTAGGTTTAACACTATCTAGTAATTTTTTAAAAAAAAATCTTAGATTAATATTAAAATTCTCAAACTAATCCTCATATGTTTTTATTCTTGACTTTGGATTAGTTCAATTTTATGCTTAAGTAGCTTGTCCTATCAGCAAGATTACGTTTTATCTTATACTATCTGTGTGCAAACGTTAATTTAGAGAAAAAACAATAAAAAATCATACAAATCCGCAGCATAATGCTAACACTAATAAAATTCTAACCAATAAGAACGAGTGTAAAGTATTTGAGTGTCCCGTCTAAATCCGATGGGAATCCAAGTGTGTTTCATCTAAATTATGTGTTCAGTAATGTAGTCTATATAGACACATTTAATAAAGATGACAATCCGTGTGACAATCCGTGTGCTTGTAAGTAATTGTTATACTATAACTTATATGTTTCTAATTTGTTTCTACCACAATTTGGATCGAAATACCATTTTTTAAAACTATAGTGTATTCAACAGATCAATTTTTAGAAATCAAGTACCCAATTTTTAAGAAATCAGAAATCTAGATATAATGGTTGCTGCCAGTTTGTATCATGCTCGTCGCGAAAAAATATCTGCGTGATCAAGCTTCAGTACTTTGTCGTAGCGACTAGCTAGGTGGGATAGATGTTGTGGGGGGAGGGGGGGGGGGGGGGGGGGGGGGGGAATCCTCGGTTTCGACACATGACCGAGGAGGCTACCTAACATATCTTTCTTCGCCGCCATCCGCGTCCTTTTTATAAGAGGTAAGCCTTCATCGTCCGTGAAGACTCGGAGACTATCCTCTTCTGACACTAGATGCGACATACCGTCCCAGTGACATTGGGATTTTAGCGTTGTCTCCAATTTCTATGTCACAAATACTTTTTACAAACTAAAGTTAGTTTTTTTTCCCAAACACTAGAATCAAACTTTGGGATACATAATTACTCACTTGGCAACTATACATTTCATGTCCTATCTCTAGTGTAGATGAAAAATAGTGGAAACACTTGCCTGATATCGGTCCACCACCGTCCACCGTGCCATGTAAAACCAAGCCAGCACAGCTGACCTGTTGTGCCCCTCTAAAAAAAAAGGAAAACTCTATCCAGATACTGGTAGCTGGCTCGACGGAGCCAGTGACCACGGCCTGCGAAGAGGGCCGGAGGCGGCGGGTGTGCGGGCGGCGCGGCGAGGCGGCGCGTCGCCGCCGGCCGCCGGTGGTGGAGGCGGGCGGTGGTGAAGGCGCTGAGTTAGGGTTGTTCGGGTTGCTGGGGGGTTTCTTCCTCCCTCAACCATAAAAGAAGGGGAGAAGGTCGGCCCGGCGGTGGGCGGCGGGCGGCGGGCGGGGCGGCAAGGCGGCGAGGGCGCCGCCGGCCGCGGCGGTGGAGGAGGGCGGTGGGCAGAGCAGGGGTGGGGGAGCTTCACCACACAGGTTAGTGGCGGGCGGGGACTGGTGGGGCGGCGGCGGCGAGTGCGGGCGGCGCGGCGAGGCGGCGAGGCGCCGCCGGCCGCCGGAGGTGGTTGCGGGCGGGGGTAGGGAGGGTGCGGCGGGCGGCAACGGCGCCGGGAGGCGTCGGAGTCGCAGGTGGTGGGCGACGGGTCTGGGGAGGAGGTGGACGGGCGCGAGGAGGAAGATGAACAGGGCGCTGGTAGCCAGCTATTCCGATCTGGCTACCGGTAGCCCGTTAGTGGCGTCCAAAAAAAAAAAGGCTGACCTGTTGTGCCGCCTGCACCCACTTGCCTAGCGCACTCGCGAGTCGCGACGCGTTCGTTTGTCGTTCCACCGGATCCGGGTCCTCTACAGTGAGGAACAAAATTCACAGAGTTGTAGCACATGCGACAGTGATTTATGAGAGGATGAACATGTCTATGCAGTAACACTGTAGCAGGTTCTGTAGCAACAGTAGAAATCGGTACTGGTAGATATTTTTTGTACTGTACCATGGGTACTGTAGCGACTGCTCTGGTCCGTCGGCACTTGATCGGACGGCTGGAAATCGACTTAATGCCAGCTGCAGTGTGTTCTCTGAATTTTGACCTCTAATTCAGAAGATCCAAGTCCCGTTCCGCCCATCCCGAAAGATTGGGACGCGGTCCCGCGATGCAGATAGATCCCGCGCGGTGGGCCCGCCCCGTTTGAAACGGTGACGCCGACGCCCGGGCCCCACTTCCCCCTCCACTTTTCTCGTCTCGTCTCTCCCGATCGATCGGCATCCGCATCATCATCATCATCCGCGAGGGCCCAAGCCGGACCTTTCCGCTCTTATCGGTAGGGGCGAGACGGCACTCGAATCCATCTCCATCCATCTCTTCCCGAACCACCGGGCCTCACGCGGCGGCGGCGGCGGTTCGGCTTGGCGCGAGGGCGCTCCGTTCCCGCCCCCTCCCTCGCCTCCGACTCCGTACCCGGTCACTGGTAAGCCTCGTTGCGCTGCCTGCGATCTCTCTTCCGGTACTTGATCTAATTGGCCTGTGGCGGAGTGGTCCGCCTCTAGGGTTCGTACGGGTTTGGGATATTTGATTTTCCGCTGCTTTTTCTGGCCTGTTTCGACTGATCGATCTGGAGTGGGGAGTGACACTGCTCGGGTAGCCTTGGGCCAAACTCCCAATTTTCCGGTGAAACTGTTGATCCGTGTCTGGTATGAATAGATTAGTTAGATTCGATAAGCCTCCACCAAATCCCGTGCGTAATTACGGTTTCTTCTGCTGCAATTTCGACTCCTACCTGTATGATGTTGATGCTACTGCTTACTGAGACCTGATCCGTGTTCATTTGCAGGGGTGGGTTTTGGATTTCGTGCGCGGCAGCGGATGGGCGGGTAGATTCGTCAAACAACAGCAACGGAATTCTGCATCTGATCCTTCGGCATTGGATTCGGTGAAGGGAGTTTGATCTGATCGTCAAATGGGGCTGTTCCGTGCGGCGTCGGGTCTGGCCCGGGTGGCGCTGCGGCGGAGCCTGTCGCGCGCGCCGCCGAGCCCCTTCGCCGGCGCGCTGCCGGCGCGGCACTTCCACTCCACGCGGCCCACGCGGTTCGCGGCGCCGGTGCCCCGTGCCGTGCCCCTCTCCCGCCTCACCGACAGCTTCCTCGACGGGACCAGCAGCGTGTACCTCGAGGAGCTGCAGCGCGCGTGGGAAGCCGATCCCACCTCCGTCGACGAGTCATGGGACAACTTCTTCCGCAACTTCGTCGGCCAGGCCTCCACCTCGCCGGGCATCTCCGGCCAGACCATCCAGGAGAGCATGAGGCTGCTGCTGCTCGTCAGGGCGTACCAGGTCAACGGCCACATGAAGGCCAAGCTCGACCCGCTTGGGCTGGAGCAGCGGCCTGTCCCGGACGAGCTCGACCTGGCATTCTACGGCTTCTCCGAGGCCGATCTGGACCGGGAGTTCTTCCTTGGAGTGTGGAAGATGCCTGGGTTCTTGTCGGAGAATCGGCCTGTGCAGACTCTGCGGTCCGTGCTGGAGCGGCTAGAGCAGGCCTACTGTGGCACCATTGGATATGAATACATGCACATACCTGACAGGGAGAAGTGCAATTGGCTCAGGGATAGGATTGAGACAGTTAAGCCGAGGGAATACACTTATGATCGTCGCCAGGTCATGCTTGATAGGCTTATCTGGAGCACGCAGTTTGAGAATTTCTTGGCGACAAAATGGACGACCGCAAAACGGTTTGGTCTTGAAGGTGCCGAGACTCTGATCCCTGGTATGAAGGAGATGTTTGACAGGGCAGCTGATCTTGGTGTGGAGAGTATTGTCATTGGGATGCCACACAGAGGCAGGCTGAATGTATTGGGAAACGTCGTTCGGAAGCCCTTGCGTCAGATCTTCAGTGAGTTCAGCGGTGGTACCAAGCCTGTTGATGAAGGGGAGGGTTTGTATACAGGGACTGGTGATGTCAAGTACCATCTGGGAACTTCATACGATAGGCCTACCAGGGGTGGGAAACATATCCATCTGTCATTGGTTGCAAATCCGAGCCATTTGGAAGCAGTCGATCCAGTTGTTGCTGGGAAGACAAGAGCCAAGCAGTACTATGCTAATGATCGTGACAGGACCAAGAATTTGGGGGTGTTGCTCCATGGTGATGGAAGCTTCTCAGGCCAGGGTGTTGTGTATGAGACCCTGCATCTCAGTGCCCTTCCAAACTACACCACTGGTGGGACAATTCATATTGTAGTCAATAATCAGGTTGCATTCACTACTGACCCAAAGGCAGGGAGGTCTTCGCAGTATTGCACTGATGTTGCGAAAGCATTGGATGCTCCAATTTTCCACGTTAATGGTGACGATTTGGAGGCAGTGGTTCATGTCTGTGAGCTTGCTGCAGAGTGGCGACAAACATTTCACTCTGATGTCGTAGTGGATATTGTATGCTACAGGCGATTTGGGCATAATGAGATCGATGAGCCCTCCTTCACCCAGCCTAAGATGTACAAGGTATAGGTTATTTTCCTGTATCTTGCTAATATCTTGCACAATTTTATCTCTCTTTGGTGTGTAGATCCTTATTTCTATTCTGATTCTTGCTGTACAATATGAGTAATTATATCTCCAGAACTCCAGCTACTATGTGCTAAATGAAAAAAAAGGTGATATCTGAGTATTTGCATTTTGCAATGCATGTTTCGGTATGTAAAATCAGAATAATAATTATGATTCAGCAAATAACATTGATTCTGTGCGGATTCTCATTTAGATTGTTCGTTTCTATTTGTATCAGGTGATTAGGAGTCATCCAAGTGCGCTTGAGATTTATCAAAGACAGCTGTTAGAATCTGGGAAGATATCCAAGGAAGATATTGATAAGTTAAACAAGAAGGTCAGCACTATACTGAATGAGGAGTTCCAGAACAGCAAGGACTATGTCCCGAACAAGAGGGACTGGCTTTCAGCTTACTGGACTGGGTTCAAGTCACCAGAGCAGATTTCACGTATCAGAAATACTGGGTAAATAGTTCTTGTTTTATGGTTTGCCTTTTTACTGTATTTTTCTGAAAAAAGAAAAAAATCGAGTAAGTAGAATTTATGCGAACATTTTTTTTTTGAGGTAAAATTTATGCAAACATTTGCACCTATGCAGTGTGAAGCCAGAGATTCTAAAACGTGTTGGAGAAGCCATGACTACTCTGCCAGAAAATTTCAAGCCTCACAGGGCTGTGAAGAAGATTTTTGATCAGCGGCGTCAAATGATCGAGACTGGGGAAGGCATCGATTGGGCAGTTGGTGAAGCACTTGCTTTTGCTACTCTTATAGTTGAGGGGAACCATGTCAGGTTAAGTGGTCAAGATGTGGAAAGAGGTACATTCAGCCACCGTCATTCTGTCATCCATGACCAGGAAACTGGAGAGCAGTACTGCCCGCTTGATCATCTTGTCATGAACCAAGATGAGGAGCTGTTTACTGTTAGCAACAGGTATGAATTCAGATATATCAGCTTGTTGCAGTTAGGGTTGTGCATGGTTATTCCTAATCATCTTATGAATGAAAAAAAAAAAACACTACTGCAACTAATTCTATCAGCTGGACTACCGGGTTCCAACACAGGTGGTAGGAATTTTCAAAATAATACATTGCATACATGCATATCCCTATGTAAAACAACTTAAGGTGCCATCAATGGTCATAATTTGACAGCTGGCATGTGGCTTTAAGACTTTGACCAATTATGCATTATAAATTATGATGTTGTAATTGGAATTGATTGAACCATTCTTGCGCTTTAGGTAAAATGCTTTTTTAGTGTTGGTGTTGTATTTGCGCTGCCAATTTATTGTTGATGTCTGGATATAGTGGCATCATTAAATTTGATTGGAACGCTGAGATTGTGATACTGGGTTTATACTGGTGAATCAAGCAGCACAAAGTGAGATGCAGCAGAAACATGGCGCAAAGATATAATCCTTGCTATGGACATGCTGCATTAAAGGCCTCATTTCCTTGCATTCTAGCACAAGATGATGTGGATGAGGAATAAATTATTTAAGAAGCATCATGAGTAGTGATATTGAATAGTACTTGGATTGGATTATTCAAAGACAGAGATGTGTGGCAATTATTTTTAGTAGTCATTGTGTTAGAAATCTGCTTTGGACGTGCTCATATATCTGGAACATTGCAAAAACATCTGAAGCAAGAATAGAAAAAATGAACCGAATACGCCTGTGTAACTGCCAAAATTATTTTAACCATAAACATTAACTATAAACATAAATTAGTGTCAATCATTTTAATCACCAATTAGCTTGTTTTGGAATCATATGCAATTTTAGTGATATCATTGCTTCATGCCCGACTATTTCCACTTTTAATGGTTGATTTGGCTTTAGTTTGACCTGATATGATGTATGCAATGCTTTTGACAGTTCCCTCTCAGAATTTGCGGTTTTGGGCTTTGAGTTGGGTTACTCCATGGAGAACCCAAATTCACTTGTCCTTTGGGAAGCTCAGTTTGGTGATTTTTCAAATGGAGCACAAGTGATATTTGATCAGTTCTTGAGTAGTGGGGAGTCAAAATGGCTCCGCCAGACTGGCCTTGTTGTTTGCCTTCCTCATGGATATGATGGTCAGGGGCCTGAACATTCTAGTGCAAGACTGGAGCGCTTCCTTCAGGTAATTATGTTTCACGAGATGCATGCATACCATTTCTTGAGTTTGAAAGTTGCATCCATGCTAATGGAAGGAATATATACAAACACTTACTCTCCACGTGGCTTACTCTAAATTAGCTCTTTGCCATGGCATTAACCGTTACTAAGTCGTGGGTTCTTAGCTGTACCGCATCCACTTTGCATTAATCAATTTGTGGTTAGGCCTACATCATATATAGTGAACTGTTTATCAGTTCGACTTCACATCATGCTGTTTATCCGTTCTACTTTACATCACGCTGTTTACCAGTTCTACTTTACATCACGCTGTTTATCAGTTCTACTTTACATCATGTAATAAGTACAGATGCCACATAGAAAGATGTTCAACTTAGTTCATCGATGCATATTCAAAAGTACATGCAAATCGTGCAAAATGCAAAAGGTTGTACAAGTGTGAAAAGTATTACTGACTCCCATTCTGGTTTAGATGCTGATACATTTTGGTTACCTATATTCTTTTTATATAAAAAATATCAACAACTGTGCAGATGAGTGATGACAACCCTTACGTCATACCTGAGATGGATCCAACATTGAGAAAGCAAATCCAGCAGTGCAATTGGCAGGTTGTGAACGTAACAACTCCTGCAAATTACTTCCACGTTCTGCGTCGCCAGGTAAAAATCTTAATCATATTTTTTCCTCCTACTTACAATTTCATTTTAAGGTGCACTAAAATTCTTTGCCTCTGTTTCTAGATACACCGGGACTTCAGAAAGCCTTTGATTGTGATGTCTCCAAAGAACCTCCTCCGCCACAAGGAATGCAAATCAAATCTGTCTGAGTTTGATGATCTTGCGGGCCACCCTGGATTCGACAAGCAAGGAACACGCTTCAAGCGGTTAATTAAAGACCAGAACAATCACAAGGACCTCGAGGAGGGAATCAACCGTCTTGTTCTTTGTTCTGGAAAGGTAGATTATGTTGCTTTAGGAAGCTTTATTTTCAAGGTTACATACTTCTTTAGCAAGCCATTGATTGACTCTTTTTTTATCATGATTTCACATTTCAGGTGTACTATGAACTGGATGAAGAAAGGAAGAAATCAGAGCGCACTGACGTTGCTATATGCAGAGTTGAGCAGCTCTGCCCGTTCCCCTATGACCTCATCCAGCGCGAGTTGAAGAGATATCCAAGTAAGTAGCTATCTAGAGTAGATTTTCCCCCCAAAATCAATGGAAATGTTTGCATGCATAATTCAAAAAAAAAACTTACACAATGATGACGAATTTGGATGTTATCATGGCTCTTTTCTGTTGCATAATTGAACTGACCATTCCAGCGATAGTTTACAATTTTTTCGCATAGTTTTTTTTTTCTCGAACACGCAGGAGACCTACGTATCTTTGTATTATAAGGAAAAACCTTTTTGCGTAGTTGCATACTGGTCTCTAAACTAGTGCATGTTTTCCACTTACGCTTCATTTTGGTCGAACCATTATGCTTGTTCTGGTGAATCCTGGTAAACAACGAACGATCTAATACAACATCATCTTGTTTGTTTCACAGATGCTGAGATCGTGTGGTGCCAAGAAGAGCCGATGAACATGGGGGCGTACAGCTACATCAGCCCTCGCCTCCTGACCGCGATGAGGGCGCTCGGCCGGGGCACCATTGAGGATATCAAGTACGTCGGAAGGGCCCCATCTGCGGCCACCGCGACAGGCTTCTACTCCGTCCACGTGCAGGAGCAAACCGAGCTCGTGAAGAAGGCGCTGCAGCGAGACCCCATCAACTACCCGTTCTGAAACCTGTAGATTCTTCCGCCTAGCCCTGGAACTGGAATTCTTTGATCCCACTAGTACCATAGAGAGCAGGTCTGGAATTATACCTGTGCAGTCATTTTGGTGAAATAATTTCGGAATGTACGGTACCGCATGAAAGAAACTGTTTGAACTCCCAGTTTTCTCAATGTTTTTTCCTATCCTGCTGACATTTATGCTTCTTAATGCCATCTACAACTGCACCGTCTTTACCCAGCACCTGTTTTCTATGTTTCTGTGATGCATTGCAACTGCTGTGCATCGGCTCTTCCATTGACAGGAGGCTTTTCCACAGACAATCTTGTCAAACAGGTATCGTCTCTCCCCTCCAATCTCATTTTAAAACAGGTATGTGCCATTCATAATGCAGTTAGCAGGTATACATTGCAGTAATTACTATTTCCTTACCGGTAAGCACTACTGTTGCGAATATTTTCGACAACTAGTACTGATATTTGGCCGGATGCACAGGACTCCCTTTTTTTTTTTTGAGAGAGAGAGAGAGACAGGATGCACAAGAATTCATGGGCTCGATCAAGGACAGAAGTACTACTGGGCCTCCGAACAGGCCCTTTGCCCCCGTCGATTACCAGGTCGGTAATTCCGTACGCCACAATGATGGAGCTTGGTTTCAGACTTTCAGTACACGAATGCTCCCGATTAAAGGCACAGGACAGTTGGGTCAGCAAAACCTAATGGGGATTTGATTTCTATGTCAATGCACTGACCGGACACTAACCATTTGGCCCTGTGCGATTGGTTCTTGTCAGTGTCCTTTTCACTGGGCACTATTTGATCCATCTGGATCATAACTGGTGCTGCTGAGCGCTCCAATTAGAGTTTGAACATGTATGCAAGCCCAAGCCCTCGGAAAATAAGGGGGATTCGGAATCACTCGACAGATCATTTGCTCTTGGCAGGCGGGTTATTGCCCGCCTTTTTCCATCTGAAGATTACTGCCTGCATGCAGTCATAACTCATAACTAGTGCACCTACTACCTTTCAACTTTGACCTGAGCGCATACAGTAGACCCAAAACAAAAACTGGAATAATTTCAGAATGTGAGAGCTGGAGAAACCAAGAGGGACCTGCACCTGCAAGCATTTACGCGCGTAATTCTTGCCGGTTTCAGTTCCACGGAAGCTCCAAAGGCACCATGTGAAAAGGACGACTCTGCAAAATACCATTAAAACCCATCATCATGGCCCATCGACAGCCTTCTGGGCCGAATCTGCAACACGATACGCTGCATTGTCCGTGGATAGCAGTACCTCCTTTGGACACAATGGCTTGAGGCCCCCATTTCGTACAGAAGGTATGCCGCTAAGGGCATGTACGATGGTACGTATCAGCTCAGCCACAAGATTTACTGTGTCGCCAAAAAAGAAAACATATATCAATGAGAGGTGAAAATGAGATAGGGCATGGATTGTCTGTTCAGCAAGAGACCGTCCTTAGAATGGCGAACAGGATTCAGTGGTTCACAGACGTTGAGCACGAACCAGTACAAACGCTGTTATGATGTAAAAGAGCACACTCTCCGTGTATAGGACGTTGTCTCGACCACAGTATTTTTCGTCCGCAAGGGAGGGTACATTAGGTTGTGTTGGTAAAAGCAAAGAACTAGAAGCTTCGTTAAAGTTACCAGCTGAGTAAAATTTACACTAATGAACAATGTGGTCGACATTGTTACGAAATGATCTCTCCTTTTTGTTTTTGTTTTACATAGTCAAACAACACCTCAACCTTTAAGCTCGCATTTTTAGTGTCCCTTGCAAGTAAAAGCCGTCACGAAAACGTTGGGTCTTGCGAAAAGTATGTATGTGGCATCCTTATCAGGATCAACCTCAAACTTTTGCACCTTTATTTTTCGTTATCAAACAGAAAGACCTCCTCTCATCATTTTTGGATGATAATAGCCCTTAAGATATGTTAAGCTAGTCTTTTATGCTTTATTAAACCGTCCCTTTTTCTTTGCTTTAAGTCTCCATACTATTGTGTCATTGACATGTTAATAATACTGACAAAAACATATATACACGAAAAGAAAATGGTAAGACAAGCTCAGGTTAGGAGACAACTGTACGACTGAATACGAACTCAATGCATCGCGATTCACATGAAAAATGATGTTCCTTTCCAGCTCAAAAATTCTAATGAAATTAAACAAGCATGACGCATTGCGTCGAGAAAGGGACAGAAGCCACCAAACCACAGTAGCCAAAGGCTATGGCAAACCAGCAGCGACGCAGGCATTCAGTGTGTGATATCTCGTCGTCCTGGAAGCGTGATGCTGCATGCCAGACAACTGGTTGGATATGTGTATGAGTCATGCATGTCTGGCTAGTGCTGGAGAGAACTGATAACTGATGCAGCACTGACTGAAACTTTCTGGCCACTTCCTTAAGCCCCTCAAGGAAAGAAAACCAAAGCCACTTTGAGGACGAAGACGATGGCCGCGAGAGCACGGCAAGGGCCTTGAGACCATCAAAGCCTTTTTATTTGTAGTTTTGTGGCGCCCAACGGGTTGCATGAGGCACTGCTGGCCAAGGCGCAAATTGGAGTAAAAAATAAATACGTCGTACAAACATAGTACCTAATTAAAATGGGGACAAAACAATAATCCAATCGGAAAACAAATTTTTTTCCCATACGGAAGTTGGTCGAAACAATTTTTTCCGGTACAGAAGTTGGTCTAGCTCATCTTCGCCGTTATTTTTGGCGCGTTCGATAGGGCAATACAAAATCAGAGCGGTCGATCTTGTGATCGGACGATCCTAATTGCTCGCAGCCCGAGCTTATGGACAGCTGGTCATTGGATCTCCACACTTCAACTGACAAATACAAACACACATTATTTCACCAAATATGCTCCCCTTGTTGTCTAATTCTTCAAATTTCGGTGCACCGAAGAGAGAGATAAAAAAGGAAAGAAAATTCCGAGCACTGTGCCACCCAAGTTCCAAGAGATAGAGTGAGAGCCAAGAGAGGGGGAGAGAGAGAGAGAGAGACACCGGATGCCCAAATCATTTCCATGCGGATCTTGCAGCCCTTGGGGGCGCCCACCCGCTACATAAGGTGACACCACCCCCCACCGGCGTCGTTCACAAACAACACACACGCTCGCACAGAGCCGCCACTCACCAAAGAAGCAGAGGCGTGGGAAGAGCAGAGCAAGCAGCAGAAGCCATGGGCGAGGTAAGGCTGCAAGCAGCTCTGCGCTCCCTGGGTTTTTGGCCAAGAAAGGCGGCATCTTGATGGGTGTGCTTTGTGTGTGCTTGCAGGAGGCGAAGAAGGAGGAGGAGAAGCCCAAGGAGGCGGAGGAGAAGAAGGAGGAGAAGCCAAAGGAAGAGGAGAAGCCCAAGGAGGGCGGCGGGGATGAGAAGCCCAAGGACGGCGAGGAGAAGGAGGAGACGCCGCCGCCGCCACCGCCGCTGCCGGAGGAGGTGGAGATGCGGGTCTACATGCACTGTGAGGGCTGCGCCAGGAAGGTCAAGAAGATCCTCAAGCGCCTTGACGGTAATGCCTTCTGCCTGCCCCGGCTGATCTCTGCTCCTTGCGTTTCTGGATCAAGTCCAGTCGGTTCCATTTTTCCCGTATGCTATTATTTTCTTTGATTTGTTTCGACATTAACATTATTCCGAAGAGTGACTTTTTTTATTGTTACAAAACATTTGGTTTATGATTAATTTTCTGTCACTGGAAATACATATGAATCCGTTTGTTCATAGGTTTAAAAGTCATGATGTGATTGGGATTCCAGAATATTCCCTATTTTAACTCCAGATTTGGGGTGTTATTAAGTTTGTTTCTAGAATAATTTATGTAATTTATGGTTGGATTTGAACTATGAGTAGGTGGGTTAAGCGTTAAATAATGAGATTCCGCCTAATTAATCAGATCTTTCCCTTTCAAAACGGTTGCACATGAACCTAGTGGTAGTTGATTAACGCTGGGGGGAATGACTGGAGATCCGGGTGACCTTTAACATCAGAAAAGGTTGGTAGATTCCAAGAGAATGACAGCCTTGAGCATATGTCATTCAGAGCATATCCTCCAAACTTCAAAAGTGAAGTGGACTCCTCAACCATCTTCAAATTATCATATGTTCCAATCATGTATGCATATTCTCAATGTACTTGTTACGGCTATGAAAGGAAACCTATGATTCTTTAGCTCAAAATCCAATATTGATGACTGTAGTTGATAAGTCCTGATATAGTATATCACATCTGAAAGCTTTCCTTTCTGTGTACTGCAGGAGTGGAGGATGTGATTGCTGACTCGAAGACGCACATGGTGGTGGTGAAGGGGAAGAAGCCAGCCGCCGACCCAATGAAGGTGGTGGAGCGTGTCCAGAAGAAGACCGGGCGCAAGGTGGAGCTCCTCTCCCCGATACCACCCCCGCCGGAGGAGAAGAAGGAAGAGGAGAAGAAGGAGGAGCCTGAACCACCGAAAGTGGAAGAGAAGAAGGAGGTGAATGAGCTAATTCTCATAGAACATCTTGTTGCATTGGCCCTGCTACCATCACATTGAAGGCTTATGTTTCTTTTCTTCCTTTATTTGGTTTTGAAGCCGCCGGTGATCGCCGTCGTGTTGAAGGTGCACATGCACTGCGAGGCCTGCGCTCAGGAGATCAGGAAGAGGATCCTCAAGATGAAAGGTGCTTAATTGTCTGCAATTACTTCTGTAGTCCTTTTCATGTCTATCCATATCATTTTTATAAACCATCAGCTAGTTGGCTGCAATCAGCTTGATGGTTCAGCATGGCCTAATCCAATCATGAAACAGAGTCCTCATCTAAAAAGCACATGAAGCAGAGTACATAGCTCCTCTGCAAATAAATGAAACCAAGTTAGATGTAACATCTTTGCTGTAATTGCAAAGTTTCTCACAGCAATTCAATTTTCATTTTCATGATGCAGGAGTGCAATCTGCCGAGTCAGACTTGAAGGCATCGGAAGTGACAGTGAAGGGTGTGTTCGAGGAGGCGAAGCTGGCCGAGTACGTGCACAGGCGCACCGGCAAGCACGCGGCCATTGTCAAGTCCGAGCCGGTTCCCCCACCGGAAGAGAAGAAGGCGGAAGGTGGCGGCGAGGAGAAGAAGGCTGAAGGCGGCGGCGAGGAGAAGAAGGAAGAGAACAAGGAGGAGAAGAAGGATGGCAAAGAAGGCGAGGGCGGCGGTGGAGAGGAAAAGAAGGAAGAGAAAGAGAAGGAAGGCGGCGCCGGCGACGACAAGGACAAAGAGAAAGAGAAGGACCCTGCCGCCATCGCTGCCGCGTACATGCACTACCCGCGGTTCGGGTTCTCCGGCGGGTACTACCCGCCGCCGCCGCCCGGCTACGTCTACCAGCCGGCGTACCCGCCGGCGTACCAGCCATACGCACCGCAGTACGCGCCGCACGCTCCCCAGATCTTCAGCGACGAGAACCCGAACGCGTGCTCCGTAATGTAAAAAGTTTAGAACTATGGGGGGAAATCTAGAGCAAGAAAAGAATAAGAACATAAATCCGGAGGTTGTCGTTGCAACAAATGCGCCTGAGCTAATGCAAATGGCAACTTGAAGAAAGAACCAGGCTTTTTGGGGAGGGGTTAGATTTCTTCTCTTTTTTTTTACCTTTTGTAATTTTAACTTTCTTTTTTTCTTCCCTTTCTGGTATAAAGTAAGTCTGGACTTCCTTGTCAGTTTATGGATGCTATATTTATGTAGAAACTTTACCTTGTACTGCCTCAGGTTCAGACTTCTTTGTAAATAGAACATCTTGGAACAAATTATCAGCTTGAGCAACCGTGAATATTGGACCTTCAAAAAAAAAAAAACGTGAATATTGGTGAAACTGATGAGATAATTCATCAAAGGGTGGTGAATGTGAATGTTGTGAAGGTTCTAGATGTGATTCTAGTGAATATGCAGGGAGGTAGCCGGGGGACAAGCGCTGAGCATGTGCATATGGGGCATGTGATGGGTCCATGGCCCTTGGCCCAAAATCCTAGGTGGATTGCACGTTCAATTTTGATGCTCCCTCTTTTACAGTGAGTACGTACACCAGCACTGCTCTCTCTACTGCCTTGGAGTTTGCTCTGAATGTGAGAATACTGCTCTGCTTCTTTCCCATCACGATGGTGGATGGAGTGCTGCTGTGGCTTCAGGTTGCTATCTTGTCCAAATGATGGTTGGAGTCACTCACCTGGTGCTTGCTTGTGATCCCATTCGTGTACTGTGTGGCATCTTGCTTTCAGGTGCAGAGGTATTTTCTCTCCTTTACATGCGGTAGTAGCCAGGCAGAGAACTTTGTGTTCCTTCGAGGCATCCTTGCATGGTGACGATGTGGGTTGATGATGGCAGATTGCGTCCTAAGAAATGGAGGCGTGTGTGTGCGTGAGTGAGTGCATGGAGCTGTGTAAGATAGAGACCGCTGAACAGGGCCAGATCTCGCGCCTTTGGTTTGAAAGATACAGGTCCAACTTTCGCAAAATTCCTGTTTGTCCAATCTGGATTTGGACAACAGTGACAGTGATATGTCGAGCGAATATATAAAAATTAAATAACCATGCATCGAGTTAAATTTTTACGCTCTACGTCAGAGTGAAGTTTTTCTTTTCCATGAAATTTTACTGTAATGCCAGTAAAATAGGCCTGATCCAAAATTAGTAAAATTCCAACCTGCAAAAATTTTCTTGCGCTGACATCTAGGCCTGTATGATTGGATGACTAAAATGACCAAAATTTGGTCAAGTTCCGATAATTCCTATCAAGACTGGGAAATTGATTTGGCGTGAAAAAGTATCAAATTCGCGTAACGGGTCCGCATTTTGGCATTCCATTGCAGAAGATCCGGATCAAAAGAAGCCGTAGGGAGGGACTGCAGGGGTGTGGGGGACTGGTGGTGGCGGTGGGTGGTGATGGGGATACCGTGGGCATGCAACCGTTAGTTCCAGCATGCACATCATCTGATGCTTGCTCCCCACATAACCCAGCTGCTGCCCAATTAACTACTTAAACCACCAACTTGCATGATTTGTCCTCTGACAAGCTCTGGCTAATCCCCACTACCCCACAAATTTGTACTGCTAATCTATGCATGCAGTACAAACACATGCAAACCACTGCATTGTGCTGCAGATCAGCTTTTGGGATCTTATACATCTCAAACAAAACAAGGAACTTTTGGGATCCTAAGTGAGCTCATAATCCAGTATTACTGTAACTCGCTAACTCTCCAAGGGCCAGGACATGCCCCAGCCATGTGCTAGTGAGTCTGAGACCACGTCCTCAGTTTGTACTGGCCCGGGGAACTGAGAATGTGTCACATGGTGAAGGGAACAAAATTTGGGCATATTGCGGGAGCAGGTGAAATCAGGGGAGGGGAATTTTGGAAGGATTTGGTTTCGCCTAGTCAAGTGCAGATGGATGCAAGGGATCTTGTTCTTATTTGAAACTGAAATCATTAGTAGATACAAAAGATTTTAATGATGATGGGGGGTGATCGACAGGGAGGGGATGATTTAGGACCAGGTAGCAAGCAGGACTTGTGGATTCAGAACTTGTAGGCTCATTGATTTGTTTACATGTGACGAGGACTATGGTCCCAAAATCAAATGTCCTGTTCATTTTGAAATGCATACAATTCTGTAAGACCACAAGATTATCTTTCTTTGATTGGCTGTATGTTTTCGTTTTTATTGATGCCAAGTCATTATTTAATATAGTCGTGTGGTGCTTAAAGCAATTGTGGTTATGTTGTGTTGATTGCGATAAGGTAGGGAACTGAAAATGAAAGGAATAACCCCACCATCTAGTGCCAAGAGTATTTATTTTACTCTTAATTAAGCTTTTGAACATTGGATTATTGGATCCCTCTTTGACATATTAAGATGGCTGTTTTTTTTTTGAACTGCATTAAGATGGAACCAACCATACCTCAGGTTTCTCTTATGACTATCCGTTTAAAATGTTTGAGAAGCTTCGGCTTCTGAAATCCTATATATATCAAATACATGGCCTACTGGACAACATGATCTAGCTTTCACTACTATTTTCTGGAACATTGAATTTGTGATATTATAAAAACATGAGTCAAGATAATTTTGTATAATATTAATCATAAAGTTTGAATCTTAAAATGTGCATGTGCCTTGTAAAACAAAGGCATGAACGGGTTTAAATATCTTCAAACACACACACACACTCCAAAAGGGCCGAAACAAATCCATTCATTTTGTAGTTCTTCAGTGTTTGGATTCCGTCGTACATCCAGCGCAAAAATCCAAAAGCTCTTATAGCAAGAATTGCTGGAAACTCTCTGTTAATTACAACCATGATTTGAACCATCGGATTCATTTGCCAACCGCCATGCATGCGTGACTTCAATCATCCAATGCTCAAGGAATGAAAAATAGGTGTACAATAACAAGGCTGTTTGGGAACCGATCGAATATTCAAAGTGGTGGCATTGCATATATATATATGTATGCTAGCTCCCCTACAATCTACAGAAAGCCAACTAGTTTAATCCAAGCGTGTGCACGCGTAGCACCAAGCTAATGCAATGCATGTTCTGTGGTCCAAACGGTGTTGCTTTGCTTGTCACTCAGGTCAACACTAGCACTAGACACTACAGACCGGTTTGCTAGTCGCATATTTGAAGGACGCATAGATCTAGCTAAGGACTGCACAGACACAGTGGTTTGTCTCGTGAGATTGTCTGTAAGAAAGATCCATGCATGACACATTGACACCAGGGAACAATGATTGACCCTTTCTCTCCTTACATTTTTCCATCCGGAGAAAATGTGTAAATGCATCTGATTAAGAGTCCTACTTGCATTGTCATAGTGTATTCACTCTTGTTCGCCCCACTCGTTTCTATTGGATCATCTCCTCGGTACTTCCTTGCAGATGATTCTAAAACACCACGACGCGGCGCAACCCATACTAAAACGTCTTCTTGTTCATGGCCACCGCATCCCTTGTCCTTCTTCTTTGACATTATCATCCCCTTGCAGTTGCACCGTCATCGCTCTAGCAGCTCAGAACGCCATTGGTGTCAAGGTACATGAGTACAGGGACACTGGTACAGATTCAATAACATCTCTTATCCATGCCTCGCTTGATAGCTGAACGAGGTGTACGTAGTCGTCCTATGGATGTCTAGCTACTAATTAGAAGCTTCGTATATCTTATTCCCCCGCTGCAACCTAGAACATATAGCTAGTTTTACATGATTAATATATATCCTGCATCAAAACCTTTCAACCTTGACCGTCCGTAGCAAAATTTGTGGACATGAACACTGTAAAGTCACCTATTAAAATAATTTTCTTTATAATCAATCTAGTGATATCATTTTTACTTTGTGTTCTCTTGTTCTCCACGTCACAGGAATGGAACGCATTATAACAAAGAAACGGCAAGTGAGCACGCCTCCGGGGTACTAAAGTACTTAAGCTTACTACTTGCACTGCCAGCACTGGTTAATTAACGTAGTCTGTCCATCCATAGCCATGTCGTTACCAATGGATGATAGTACTACGAAGGACCTGGGGCATGCCGCAATGATGACGACACGCCCAAGACGGACGAGTCCGGGCCTCAAGGCTGTGCGTGCACAGACGCATGGAAAGCCGCGAAATAATTGGCTGTGAAAGAAACAATGGGAAAGGCAGGGGGTGTTTGTTTTCAAGGGTCTAAATTTTAAAGGGGTCATATCAAAGAAAATTTTGTTATTTAAAAATATTAAATAAAGTTTAATTACAAAATTAACTGCAGAACTCCGGGTCTAATTCGCGAGACGAATCTAATGAGGATAATTAAGCCGTGATTAGATGATAGTTACTGTAGCATCACTATAGTAAAACATAGATTAATTAGGCTCATTAGATTCGTCTCGAAATGAGCATTCATCTGTCAAAAAGGTTTTGTCATTAAATTTTATTTAATGCTCCTAAATGACAAGATTCTCTTTCATTTTAGAAGTCTAAAATTTAGAGAGGTGAAAACGAACATAACCATAAACAGGGACGGGGATCGCGAGATCTTGCCGACTTGATGTATTGAGTCACTTCACTCTTCGTCCGTATACATATCATTGCCACCTGCGCCTCAGCTGCTCTCTCTCCCCCTCACCCATTATTTTACTGCTCATCTCGCTCTCGTGGGCAAAAGCTATAGCTCCACTGTGAGTGACAGTGCCCGTCTCATCTCCTTCCGTTCTGGTGCTACACAAAAGGCATCCTGCAGAAGCCCAGGGGACCTCAGGTTTGGATGCTCATCGACGACCCAGGAGGCTAGAACAACTGAACAAGTCGAAGTTGTTATCTCCTCTTTCTTGGAAGGGGAAAAAGGAGAGAGGATACGGTTAACTTGTGGGACAATCATACTGAGCTACGCGTACTTCTTCCTGTGAGGACCGAATTGATCCAAAGAAAGGTATCCAAGTTTTCGGAACAGGTAGCCACCACTCGGTTTTCTTTTACACAAAAGGCTCATGCGTGACTCACCTTTATTTACACACGCATTCACACCTTACCTCTACGAACACTAATGAAAGATTTGGCCGGCTGATTCTTTTTTTTTTTGGGAAAAATTAGTCTTGTAGCATCGAAAGTTCCTCGGTTATGGAAAATACCATTGAAAGTTTCGCGCTACGGAAAATACCACTGAAAGTTACATGTCTACTCTGAAATTACCAACCTCTTATCTTCTGGACAAAATGCCCTTGCCTTGACTGTACAACCAGCACAAAAACTCAACTGAAAACAACACAACTTCACAATGAAATAGCATCATGGTTCAGATCACACATGGTTCACACTACACATAGTTCAGACTACAAATGGCTAATTACCACAATTCGGCCACAAATCATCCACATATTTTAGAAAAAGTCATCCAGATTAAAAATTCATCTTCAGCTTCTTGCGCAGGGCGCCGGGTCATTGTGGATCAATCCATTGTCCTGTGCGTGGTGGAGCTGTGCAGCAACTCGTGTTAATTGCAGTTGGGAGGCATTGCATGGTCAACGAGCTATAGCTGGGCGGGCCTTCTCGTCGAGCAGGTGTGGCAGGCAATTGGAGAGGGGGCGATGGCTCTTGGGGGAAGTAGGGGCGACATCACTTGGAAGAGAGGAGTGCGGTGGCTCTAGGGAGCAGAGGCGGCGGCACCTGCAGACTGAGAAGAAGGCTTGGCGGCGGCACCTGAGACGAGCGCGGCAGAGGAGGAGCGCTTGGGCGGCGCTCTGTTTCGGTCTAGAATTCTAGATAGAGAAGAACGAACGAGAGGAGGCTGTTCGGTCAAGGGCATTTTTGTCTTTTCCCCTACCCATTCTAAGCAAAATGCTAATTTTCAAGTAGACATGCAACTTTCAATGGTATTTTCCGAAGTACGAAACTTTCAATAGTATTTTCCGTAACTGATGAACTCTCGATGCTACACAACCAATTTGATTGTAAACTTATACATCGTCTAACACTGAAAAAATATTTAACCATAATGCAACACTCATGCTGAACTAGAAATTCTAACCGGGATAGGTTAGTTCCACCACAAGATATCTACAAACTGAAGGTAGGTAGTCCCCTCTCTTGATTTCTATGGTATGGAAGTGAAATAATTTGTACACACTAGTGGGAAGATCTCTTGTTGTGAAATCTTATATGAGGTAGACGACGTGTTCATCGATAAAGAACACGTGTATAGACTTCATCAGTCTCGAGATATGTAAAGCCAAGTTTTAAAGATGTCTGTGCGTTCATAGTTTATACAAATACTGTATTTAAATTCTAAAAGTATAACACACATGGAGTATTTCAGATACATTCTCTTTGAGTTCAAGACTTAAAAACTGAGGCATTGGACACAGTTCAAAGTTGAGAAAGTGGACTTCACTTTCCCTCTCACATCACACCACATGCCAACAATTGGGAGCTTGAGTAACCGGTGGTAAAGTACGCGCACGAGATGAAATGGTACGATTAGTGTAGTGATACATGTACGGATAAGTACTCCACTTTGCTTGGGAATCTTCATGTGAGCGTGGATGCACGCACGCATTCACCCCGGTCCGGTGCGTGGTGGCGCGACGCCCGAGCGGATGGCAGCCAACCTCGATCTACGTGGCGGCCGTAGGCTACGTCTGACCCTACGGGTCCACTGGGGTATTGTAGGAGGAGTACTCTACAAGCAAGTAGGTTCGCCTCCGATTCTCTTTACCGCCTCCACGTCACGCCATGGACGGCAGCCTCGTAACTGGGGCGGAGCGCTGATTCCGAGGCGGCCGCCCTGGCCAACCTGTCGCGCGACTGTTGGGAGCGTGCGCCGCCGACCGGACGATGCGCTCGCGGAGGAGGATTGCCGCCGCCGCATCCTCTTTCTAAACATGCGCACGGTATTAGTGCTCGGCAAGTGAAGTAGTGTCCTCGCAAAAAAAAAAAAAAGTGAAGTAGTGTCGCATGAGATCTACTTCATGCGCAGTGTAACAAGATCAATGTATTACTAAACTATAGCTAACACGTTTTCAAATGCATGTCTAAACTCCACATTTCCACAAGTTTACGTTAATACTACAGCAATTTGAATAGTACTAGTACCAAATGATAAACGAGTCTTTAGTTTGAGATGTCACCTCATCCCACCATGCCGGGAGCAGATACTAAAATAGTCGCTGATGCTCTCTATCGGCAGATACGGGTTCAATCAACTGTGCGTTTTTGTGTCGGAGCCGGTGAGGTGTGCATTCCATGCATGCATGACGTGACGGCCATGAGGAAATCTTGTTTGGTCCGTTTCTAATGCAACATGCCAAGATGGGTTCGACCTTCTAGTAACACCAGGGGGAAAATAGTGGAGTAGAGTTAGGGGTGGAAAGTGGATGCGGATAATCCGTATTATTCGATATTCGTATCCGATGAAATGCAAATGTGGTACGAAATTTGCCATTCGATTAATATTTTTACACTATTCGAATATGGATGTGGATATGGTTTGAGGTTTTGACATCAAATATTCGACATATTCATATTCGTATTCGTATCCGCTACTATATCATAAATATACCCATATATTATATAAAAAATATTATAAAATTGATTGAATTTTGATATGAACTAGTGTAGATCATGTGAAATAATGTTATTAAAGATACTTTAGAGAGAAAAAAGTGTAGTAGTTGTCTTAACAACATAGAAATTAGATGTATCCATATCCGTCCGAATTATAGTGACATTCGCTTTTGTATTCGCATTCGTTTAATATTCGATCCGTATTTGTATTCGATAACATTCGTATTCGTATCCATATTCGTTTACAAATATGGATATGGATGTGGGAAAGGCACTATCCGATTCGTATTCGATCCGTTTCCACCCCTAAGTAGAGTAGATGGGAAGCTTAGCTTCTCTCGTTTAATTATGTGCCATGTGTTCCAGGCAAACAGCAAATCAAAGCGTCTCTCCACAACGTAATCCTATTACACCTTGTAATTTCAGATCCTATGACAAAATTTGCCATATTTGTTTAGCTATCTCTCGTGCGTTTCATTAATGGTCCTAGTTTTGATATAATGCACCTAACATTAACCATGCACTACCTGCGATGTAGTTGTTGAGTTGGGGACTTACAATCCTAACCTGTGCAAATAATTTGTCAAAATTGTCCTCTTCATATGACTGGTTAGTACTACAAAGCTGGACAAACATACATATGTCTTGCGCAAACTGAGTGACTCAAATTGTTCGATTCTTATAGTGGAATCAACCCAAGTCTTCGACTTGAAAGGTGGACAAAAACACATATCTTGAGACCTGTGAAACGTATTTACAAATAATTTTTCTTTTAGTGATAGATGATGTCCGTCAATAACGATTTGGCTATGGTGACTTTGTGAACCTCAAGATCAACCGATCCGATTTCTCATGTGTATATTTATATTGGTGAGTGCTCACTTGTGTATGTGATCACCTACGTTTGTACAATTAATTTCTCTAAAGAAAAATTATTAGCATCATATCGAAAAAAATTGAGGTAGCATCAATTAGGTATGTGTAATAATTTTTTGGATGCGTTTGAAAAATATGAAAAATCGTCAATCCCACGTACGGATCGGTGGACCCGGCGTGCACAACGGGCCCATGAGCCGGCCGGTGGCTCCCCTCACGTGGACATGGTACCGGGTTGCCTGATACGTCCATCGAGTGCTGACTCGGACCGGGCCCCACCATTCGGTCCTTTATCGTACTGTACGCATGCAAATTGTTCCACCTTTCTAGCCACGTACGCTCGGTCGCTCAGAGCAGCAAATCCTGCCAACCTTTTCCATTTTTTATTCCCAGTTTTTGGACTTCCTGGGTCACGGCGCCATGGCGCAGCAAGACCAGATCGTTCAAAAACTGCGCATCAGATCAGATACTGATTATTGATAGGTGGATAATATAATTCACCTGCAAAGTAGCAGCTCGGATTTGTACTACTGCTTCGGAAAGAAATTCATATATACTCTCTGAGATGTTTTGACGTTGCTCCTCTTTGCTCCAACGGTCGTGCTGCCATATCCAACGTTTCTTGCACTACTGTCGCGTTCTCAGTTTCGTAGATGGAGTGTCCATGATCTCAATGAAATTTGGATAACAACATTCAGATAAATGTGGGCGAATTCAATTGTCATCTCAATGAAATTTGGATAACAACATTCAGATAAATTTTGTCGGTAAGCTGAATTGGCAGATGGTCTCACTCGCAAAAAAAAAAAAAAAAAAAAAAATTGTTAGATGGTCTGAAAATTTCGAAATCTGCACATTCTCTAGATACGAGTTTAAATACCTGTCAATGTAGTGGAAACTAGCAAGCAATGAAGGAACCCCTGCTAGTTGTGCTAATCTTTTCTTAAGAAAATAAGAAAACTATATTGTGGCTGGTATTGTGGCTAGTAGGAGTAGAGGTAACAATTGGGTTTCCTGATCTGGCCATATTGTGGCTGGTATTGTGGCTAGTAGGAGTATAGTTTTCCGTACTGGTTGTACAGATTCAAACAGGGGGGTTTATAGTTTTTCTTTCCCTTTTGTGAAAGGGTTTGGAGCCTATTCTCTACATTTTATAATTAAAAAAAATTGTCGCGAAAGGGTTTTTAGCTCTTTAAATTTCCTTGAATTTGCCCTCGCAAAAAAAAATCCTTGAATTTGCAGCTTTACTCCGCATGAACGCACACGCAGGTCCTTTTTGTGCATTGTCGCTTTGAGAGATGAATCTATCCTCAGTTCAGGGAAGCTGCTTTGTGAGCTTGCGCGCGTGGGTGGTATTGGGCCCGTTTGAGCCAGGAACGTGGGGCCCCATGTTCTTTTAAGTTGGATCTTCTATGGCCAACAGATCAATTTTGTTTTCTTAGGATGCAGTGTGAAAGATTGTGACGCCCATGAATTGTGCTTGCACTTTGGCGGTAGTCTATCGTACCATGCGATCAATATGATTGGGCACAAACTGCAACCTCTCTCATTTTTGTCGGGTCTCGTTTGACATACTTAATTATCAGTTCCTTTTCTTAAATGTGCAGTTGTGCCAAACATCAGGATTTCAGAACAGCTTATTAAGGATCCGATCCATTTGGCACAACTCTAACAGATGATTTCAGAACAGCTTATTAAGTTGTATCAAATGTTGTTTTTAGGAAAATAATTCGAAGATGATTTTGTGAAGTGATTCTATGAAAAGAACCATGAAGCTCGGAGCCGAAAAAAGTGGCTTCTCTTGATTTTGTGAAGTGATTCTCTGTTCTAATTTTAAGAGTTTTTAGCAGAGAATCATTGGGTGTCACTTTCGGCCAGAGAATCACTTCACTTCAGAGAATCAGCTTCTTACGAGAATCACCTCCAAAGATCTGTACCATACAATCCCTAATTAAGCAAAATTTAAAATGGACTTCAAGAGTTGTAATAAGCAGAAGCTGATTACTTCATTCTTGAGGGTACGTAGGATCTGTACTCTCCAAACAGACTCTACATTATTACTACTTCATTCTTTCTCTTTCGATGTTGTTTGACAAGGTAGAGCCCAGCCGGTTAGGAGGCATAAAACACAAGGAATACATCGCTTCTCAAGTTCATAGGACATCTAAATCTGCACGCCATCGTTGCAAAACCGTGATCGATGTGGAGCAAAGGGAGGGCGGGCCCGGCCACATATATGGACGTACTACAGCATCATTGTATAGTGCGACTAGGAAGATACTCCTAGTAACCTAGGGGCCGGAATCGAATGATCGATGAATTATTCCTTGCGTACATGCAGGCGTGTCGTCTGCAGATACGTGCACAGTGACCAATGCACCGGCCCTCTGGGTCCAATGGTCGTCGTGGGGGTATGGGAGTGAGATGCATCCTTATCATGCACGCGAATTTCATCAGTGGCCTCGGACTGTACCACCCACCTGGACACCCATTGCATCGTCACCTCCACATTGCAGCGTCGTCCTCCTCTAGTCCTATGCGCTTTGGTGCATGCATGATGCATACATCCCTATGGCTGTGTGGCATGTCCTTGCCCGGCCACCTCGTGCAGGAAGACCCATCGACTTTAATTAGACCTAGTTGCTGAACGGATATGCATGGCAATAGGACCACCTCGATCGATCTTTCAGTATGAGCACTGCTATACGTATGAGACTAGCTAGCACAAAACAACAGCAAATTGTGGAACCGGATCGACCGGGGGGGTCACTGCTTTGTGCTCTGTTTCAGTTCGCCTTGCACTCTCCGTCCGATATGTGCTCGGCTTCCAAGGCGCCGTACCAATCTCGTGACATTAGCCATGCACGCGACCTGCAGATGGATTTCGAGGTGAGTCGTCGTCGTGACCATCAGATTTAGACCATGCCAAGTAACTTGTGCTTTGGCGGCAGCTGACGGTGACGGTCGATCCAAGGTGCCGTACGCTGGGGTCAGATCACCGTGCAGTGCCGTTGACGTCGTCGTCGTTTTGCCCGCGTGCTACTAGCGTGCAATTCATGGCGCGCGCGCGGTTTTTCCCACAGATTTGGCGCTTGGCGGAGTAAATTAGTAATGCGCATGTCCTCTCAGGGATCGATCAAATCAGCTGAGGACTGCTGATGAGTAGGAGTACAGATATATGAGCAATGTCAGTCCTCTTCAAAACAATGTCAATTTGTGGACGACGATCGACCGTCACCTCAGCTGGAGCAAAGGAAGAACTGAGGATTCTTTCTGAAGGAAAGGTTTCAGAATCTAGTTCAAATTTCAACTGAATTGTGTAGTACAGTTTCTATGATCGAAATCCGGCTCTTTCAAAACAGGCCACTGTTCGTTCTAACAAAATTTAGGGGTTACAGGGTTAAAATTAAAGAAACTATTGATGGATACATGGGACATGTTTGAAGTCCCAAATAAGTTCAGTTATAATAACTACTGAAAAAAAAAAGAACGCTTGATGGGTTGGATGTGCTCGTCTGTGGCATAAACATGATCAGGCTTGGATGCATTAACTAATCCTTTTCAGTCGCTATTTGGATCATCATAGAGATCACACATTAGTATCCGGGTGAGACAGGAGAATATCATCTTTTCCCGCGGACACGACAGGGGAGCAGGAGAATGTTGTGAGTGCACTCCTATACCTATCAAATGGAACCTAACAGAGATAGCTAGGCAACCTGCAATAGTTATCACCAAATTATATTCTGTCAGATCATGGCTTTCATTGACTCGATCGAGATGTCCGTGCAAGCCAAGGTGGAAGGCATACGAATCAACAAAGATGTTTTGGATGCGTGCTGTCTGAATCGGCCGGAAGGATTATGGGAGCGAGCCATTTCTGTCAGAAATGCATCATGGGATTTTGGCCAATGTTAGCAATGCACATATGCAGCCTCGATGGCATACGTACTAATAGCTAGCTAGATCGAGCAATGCAAGTTTTGGATGCACTTGCATTGTCGTCAACCCCAGGATCGCATTGTCGATTGAAAATAAGAAAAGGTATTGACAATCCTACTAGCTAGTAGTAGTAGCTAGCTGACTAGTGCTCCATGATCTGGCGGCTCCACTAAACAGGTGCAATATCACCTTTTTTTGTGATTATATATAGACACAAACATAATTCTGGGAATTTTTAGCAAAAAAATATTCCTTCTGTTCTTTGACGAAAAAAGGGGCGAACCATGTGTACTTGTACCCTTTTTTTTAGACATATGTGTACTTGTACCTGTATACACATTGTAGAACGCACGTATACATTGATCCCCAATGGAAAACGGAAAAGAGACTACGAGCACCAAACTAAAAGCGAGGCCCATGTCACTCTGTTAACTGGGCCGCGGGAAACGAAGCAGCACGGCCCCGTTGGTGCGTCGGGCGAAAATCAGGCGGTCGGGGGAAGGAGGAGGACGGACGTTTTGTTGTTTATTAGCACCAGATCGCTAGTTTTAGACGGGACTAATCAAGTTATAAACTTATAATCCAGGACACCCAACCTAGCTTTGTCTCTTCGGAGACATCCGATAAAATTCGAACGATACAGAGAAGATTAGCATGGCCCTGCGCAAAGATGACACGCACAAATCGAGAAATGATTCAAATTTTTTTGCGATTTTGCTCTTCAGCCCCTTGTTGCGTTACTTGTATTTTGCGGATGCGTCCCTGCATATTTATGTTTGGGTCCTCGTTGGTCATTTCCTTCTTTGGCAGATGCATCCCTGCAGCTCCTCTTGCTGAAAGCCCCGCGTGGTATTTTATTCTTACGAGAAACGGTCCTGGTTGTATTTTCTTCTTCTTCTCTTATTAGTGTTCGTGGCGTGTTTAACTTGATATATAGAACCGCTCGTTCCTAGCTGAAATTAGACTTTGCTACCATGATTAGGTGCTAGCATGCACACTGCGCTTATGTTGTTAAACATTTTTTCTTCAGATTAACTTGTGTTTCTTATTAGTCAAATGCTAGCTAGACCACATAGGCTCTGCAATTCACTAATTTGCACTACAATTTTACTTGCGTGCGATTGGCACATTACCAAAACGGTCTGCGTGATTGTGTTGGTAGTGAAACACGAGAACAAAAAAACCCCGATGAAGCATCGGTAAAGGCCATATATTACATTAGGAAGTAGGAGTATATACAGTATGTTGATTGTTGCGTCCCTCAAGGAGGCTGAAAGAATCTATGTAGAACAATCGGAGAATATGATGAATGAACCAGCTGCTAAAGATATATTTTCCTTCACCACTAATAGACGCATGTCCTTACATGATTCAAATCAGAAAGGAGTGTGCCATCAGTTGCACAAGACGTGCTTCGCGAAATTATCGATTGCAGTTTTCGGGCTGCTTGTGTGGCACTCACTCCACTGCCGCATTATTCATGCCATCCGGAGGGGAACCAAACGTCCTCTTTTGGAGAGCCACGGGTAACATTTAACCACTTGCATCTCAGGCAGCGGTCACTGATATTAGAAGAGACGCACGAATCTAGCACCAACAACCGCATTTTACTCGTGATGAGAAAACACGCATGAGAAAACACGCACCGATACATAGGCAGAGCACACTCCTTTATTTATTACTTCATTCATGCATTGCTCTGACAAATTATATTACTTGTAGTACATAGGCAGAGCACACTCCTTTATTTATCTATTTATAGTCTCATGCTTGGGTTGTGACGGCAACCTTCATGCCGTTCTTGCAGTGGCCGGGCATGGTACAGATGAAAAAGCTCTGGCAGAAGGTCATGCACTGGATATGGTCATCACCAGTTTTGTAAAATTTAGCGTCATGAGAGAACTGGCATGGCACGAGTTGTACGAGGCTTCGTCCACCTCCACCACGTCATGCTCATTCGGGTTGTACTTGAACACTGCATGCATCGGCGATGAAGTTACAAATCAGGAATTGATAGATCTTATTGTTTGATCGAGCAGATATATGCATAGCAGTACTATTCAGACGTCTCACCGAGGATGTCGCCGGCGCGGATGGGCAAACCGCCTGGCCAGGTTCCGTTGATGTGGAGTCCCCAGCCTCTGTCGTCGCCGACGATCCATTCCCTACCCCGAACGACGGTTGTCAAGCAGATCAGGCCGAGCAAGAGCACAAGCGCCGCGGTGCTGATGTTGCTAATGCTTCGTCGCGCCACTGATGCGCTCTGATCCTACGCTACTACTCAGAGAGAGAGAGAGAGAGCTACTACTTGGTTACTTGGTTTGTGCCGGTCTATACGGCGAGGGAGGCTACCATTTTATAGCCGCCTCAAGCAGACGTCTTTGTGTACAGATTGCCAACGCTGGGAAGCCCGAGTGGCCTCCGGGAGCTTAGCTCCTGTCGGCCGGGTTCGATTCCCAGCTGCGGCAAGGCGCTGCAGTGAACAGTGACAGAAATGGTACTGTTCACTGCGGTGTAAAAAAATCCCCTCGCTCTCCCCGGGTCAAAGCACATGGTTAAGACTCGCGTCGAAGCTTACAACGGCCAGCTGAGTCCCTGTGTAGGATCGGGAAGGGGGTTCAGGGGTTTTCTCGACCTACGTGAGAGGCTCTTCTCCTTAGCAAAATGCTGTCGGGGGCGGTCTTACCCCCGGCAGGTCGAGTTTTTTTGTGTGTACAGATTTGCTTGTCCTTGTTATTAATGTGCTGCTTAATTTGCTATCAATGTGCTGCTTAATTTGCATATATTGGCTTTTGGCTTTTGGATTATTCATGCACGTACCTGCCAGTATCAATTTATATTACTGTGCTAAGGCTCGTGCTCCCGGATAAACAAAATCCAACCTGGATGATTTCTTTTATTTCAAAATACGTAGCAGAAGCACACACTAGTTGCTTTGAAAGTTCCAGCCGCCTCGCCCCTGTTACACATAAGTGGAGCAGCAATGTCTCTACCAAGCCCTTTCTATCTTTGGAATTCTCACACTTTATTCAAATCCTTACGCTTTCGGAAAGTCTAACGTGTATCTTTACGTAGCGCTCGTCGGCTGCAGCCCGGCCAAAGCGAAAGCACTGCGTGCGGCAGAGCGCAGGGGCGGTAGAGGTCGGGGGCTAGAGGGTAGCGGAGCGCGGGGTGGGGGGCGAGCGGGATGAGGGCGGGTGTCGCGGGTGGCAGTTATCGCCGGCAGTGAAGCTCGGGGTCGAGGTGGCGGCGGAGCGCGGGGTGGGTGCGCGCGGTGCGACGCGGCGGCAAGGGCATCACCGCATCGCGGGTGGCGGTTATCGCCGGCGGGGTTAGGGGTTTGGGTTGCCGATAGTGGGGGCGTTGACGACGGCGGAAACCATTTTCTCCGATGAGCTTAGAAGGAAGTGTTCGGATGCGGCGGCCGACAAGGCGGTGGGTGGCGGCGCGGCGAGGCGGTGTTGGCGTCGCTGGAGCCGCGGGCGGCTGGCTGGCGGTGGGCGGGGCCGGAGGGCGGGAGGACGAGGAAGGAGGTGAGGAGGCGGGCGGCGTTCCGACCGCCGGTCGGACATGTGGTGGGCGGGGGAGGGGATGTACGCTCTGCCATTCCGCGTACGGACGCGCAATTACCTCCCCCTTAAGCTTTGGCGAATGTTCTTCTCCAGTCCATGGAGGACTTGGGCCGGACCAAATTTGGAAGGGTTCTCGGGTCACGACAATCAGATAAATGACTGACGATAAGAAATATTTTAGGCCGTTGCGGCACAAGACAATGCTCCCCACTCGTTGCCATGTCTGAATTTTTGGTGAGTCTTTACTTTTTTGAGGTAAACAAGAGTTTCATTAGTTATGCTGGAGCAGTTACATAGAGCACTCAGGGGATTTATATGCCACTCTACCAGAGATTGCTCTAGTGAAACCTGTTTAGCACACATATGAGCTACCTTATTGCATGATCTCTCGTGAAAACCATACAAAAGAAAATCAAATGATATCTTACGGACATCATCATTTCACACTAATTAGTGGTTGCCCCATATCCACATGACCTAGCTAATATTTTTTCGAAAGATTACTTAGCAGGATTTTATCCTGAAGCTTAGTGAGGGAAATGCTGTGACCTAGACCAACCATCGACGGTCAAAGCAATTTTTAAACCCTTATACAAGAGATTGGCCAAGTATTTAAAACCCAAATCAACTATAGTATTTAGAAACCAGAGTCTTTTTCAGTTTTAGAAGAGGTTGGTCTAGGTCACATCATTTTCCTCACTAACAAAATACACTTATACAATTTTAAACCCCAAATTAACTATAGTATTTAGAAACTAGAGTCTTTTTCAGTTTTAGAAGAAACCACGACTACAGACAAAGCAATTTTAAAACCCTTGTACAAGAGATTGGCATAGTTTGTAACGTATATATATATGTCCTACCAGCTAAGCTAATACCGTTATTTATATCGATGAGGATAAAGATAAATCTAATGATATGATGTCTAATAATATGTTATCTATTTTATGATCCTTCCACACCCCAAAATTGTTACCACTCTCGACGGAGGACCTAAACCTAGCCGTCCCCGCGTCGCCCCCTAGGCGACACGGGAGGCGATCCGCCGCCGCCACCTAGAGTCCACCACATTGACCGCTAATTCCCGGCCGTCGCTGGAGCCTGCTGCCGGCACAACCCGTGCGAAGGCGATGAGGGCGACGGCGGGGACTTCCTCATTTTCTCTGCTGGATCCCAAAGATGGCGGCATGGCGATCTTTCCCGTCGGCCTGATGCAAGGCCAGGCCGTCGATCCAATGCCGTTGATGCGCATAGGGGCGTCAATTTGCTGGCGATCCCAATTCGTTCGTTGTCGCTCAACTGATGCGGCCGTCGGCGACAACAGATGCGGCCGGGCACGACGTCGATTGGAAGCGGGCGCTCCGGCAACTGCCAGGCGCGGGTGCGCGCGTGGCGTCGGCTGCGGCGCCGCGGCGGCGGCCGGGCGCGGGCTGTCGTGGGCACCGTCGTGCCGTGGTCGCTCTTTGGCGACGGAGGCGCGGCAGCCAGGCGCGGGCTGTGGCACGTGCATGGTGATGACAGCGTGGCCATGTGGGTTGCCTGCTGTCGTTCCAAGGAGCAGCGTGCTGCTGGGCACATGTGCGTTGGTGTTGGCAGCAGCTGCTGATGGGCACAACGCTTGCGGTTGCTGTTGTGTTCTGCGGCAGCAACGGCGGCTCTGCTGGGACTTGTGGATGCCGATGCCGGTGTTGAACCGGGCGAAAGCCCTGCTTGGCATCTGCCATTGCCGACGACGGTCTATCCTTCTTGAAGGCGTTGTCGAGGTACTCAAATCGTCGCATCGGATTGATAAACTTCAGGTGAAAACCTAGTCCATTTATGGGACGGACGACGACGACATACTCAATGTCGTGCCCTCCATGGAGGCGTTGTTTTGGAGTCTCTTCCACATGCTACCTTGGTTGACTTTTGATGATTGCCTTGAAGCCATCTTTGGTGTCACTTGGCCGCTTCCGACAGCCATCAAGTTACCTCTCCGACGACCATGGATTGGGTGGTCTTTGCCGTAATCAATAGATGTTTTTCGTCTCCGGATTGGCATTTGCTTAAGAGCCGATTATCCCAGGATTGGTGGATGGCGCTTGCGAAGAAGACCTTACTCAAAGAGTCACATTGGAGGGCAATGAAAGCTGTAGGGCGGAGTTGTTCTTTTCTTTTTTTATTAGTCTTATTTGTGTATAGTGTGCGTTTTGCACTTCTGATTTGAGTCGACTCTTGTCGGTGATTGTATTTTGCTGTAATTTTATTGGGAGTCAAGGCCAGTGAGGTTGTAGCTCCTTAGAGACCAAGACCAGAATTAATACAATCTTCTCATTATCTAAAAATCACGGTTTAGAGTACTTTTCACCGTCTGAAGAGGTGTGATGTCAACCGCGTAGTACTGCGTTGACTTCATAGCTCACGGCCTACCTGGCAGCGAGACGCTCGAGTGTGCCAAGGCCACCTAGGCTTCTCCGGTCACGGAAGCCGCTCGGAGAATATTTGCATGTTACGGAAACGGATAAAGAAGGCGTTACGCTTTGCAAGTCCCCGTCGTCACGGCACCACCGATTCTCCCATCCCAGCAGCTCGCACCGCATCCCGATCCCAACTAGCAAGCCCGAGGCTCTGCCACCCGAACCCAGGCGGCCAGGCCAATGCGAACGCGGCCAGCAAGAGCCTCGCAACTTTCGCTACCGCAGAAGATCCTGACGCTCTTCTTGGCTACGTCAGTGACACGTGGGCCCGCAAGCTACGGTCCCTGTATATCTACCGTCCAAGTACACGTCGCCATACGGGCTCTAGTAATTGCAGTCGGAACAGGCAACCACCGAGCCGATCCGACGCCGACTATGACGAATGGGTCCCACCCGCCGTTCTCCTTACGCCGCGGGACCCGGGAACGGGCCCATTTATTTAAAGACACCAGGATATCTACCCTTCCTCTAATTAAGTGGGTCCGTAAGGTTGTCTGACCCACACGTCATGGAAGTAGTAAACAAGTCAACCTGTAGTGCGTGGTCGTATCCGCAGGAGATTCACGAGTTCTGGATTTTTAAGACCCACAAGAAGATTCTTTAATGGCAAGGCAACCCCCCCCTCAACTGGTCCCGCACCCCCCCATCATCGTCGTCGTCTACCTCGCACCACACGCGAACCCAAACCAAACAACCTCTTAGCAGAGAGAAGCAGAGAAGAAGCATTGCCCTTGCCGCCGGCCTAGTGCCCGGGAAAGATGGGCTCGGAGGCGGACACGGCGGAGATCACGGGCCCGCTCCTCGCCGGTGAAAGGGCGGCGGCGGGGCCGGAGCCGGTCCCGTCGTGGCGGGAGCAGGTAACGGTGCGGGGGATTGCGGTGAGCGCGGTCCTCGGCGTGCTCTTCTGCCTCATCACGCACAAGCTCAACCTCACCGTGGGGATCATCCCCTCGCTCAACGTCGCCGCGGGGCTGCTCGGCTACTTCCTCGTGCGCACCTGGACCGCCGCGCTCGAGAGATTCGGCATCGTGTCAAGGCCCTTCACCAAGCAGGAGAACACCGTCATCCAGACCTGCGTTGTGGCCTGCTATGGCCTCGCATTCAGCGGTATGTAAAGCTGTAATTACTAATTAGTCCCTGAGAGCCTGTTATGGTTTGTCACGGTCCTGGCTTACAATTTGGGGCTGTTTGACCTGTAGGCAGTAGAAGTAATCATGCTTTCTACCTTTACAATGTTCCTGTGTTCGATTTAGGTCTAATTGTAGTTTCATATATGTTAATTTACAGTTGAATTTGATTGAATTTAGTTTAACTGTCTAGAATTCATTGTTTGTAAAACTTCAGTTTCATGGCTATAATATACGAGTAACACTGTTGTCTGCTTGGCCTGTTGGTTTGAGGATCTTGTTGATGTGGTTTACAACAAGTCAAAGAGAGATACATTTCGAGAAAGGATTTATTTTGTTTACATTTGTTGTTTCAAGGTAGTTGTTCTTTAGGTGACGCTATGGTTACCCTGTATGTGGTTGATACTATATTCCGATGTGTGGAAGTTTAAATTGTGCTGATGAATATCTGATTCTGGCATTGTGTTAGGATCGACTTCTCCATTTGCATTTAATTTGCTCGATGCCAATAACTAACTTTGTACTTGCAGGGGGGTTTGGAAGCTATATGCTTGCGATGGATCAGAGAACCTACGAGCTTATAGGCACTGATTACCCTGGTAACAGGGCTGTCGATGTCAAGAATCCTTCACTGGGTTGGATGATTGGGTTCATGTTTGTCGTCAGCTTCCTTGGGTTATTTAGTCTTGTAGCACTACGCAAGGTAATTCATTCATTATGTGAAAGCTTGATCCCAATGTTTATGTGATTACCTGCTCGTTTTTGAATGAAGTGGAGGTATTTGCACAACTTGTGTGTGTAATTACTTTATTGAGCTGTTGTCTGTTTCTGGTGTTTGTTAGGTCATGGTAATTGACTACAAGCTGACCTATCCCAGCGGGACTGCCACAGCTATGTTGATAAATAGTTTCCACACGACTACTGGAGCTGAGCTTGCTGAGTAAGACATGGATCAGCATTGCTCCTTAATTTTGCACAGAAACAGTTAGGCTTACATTGCGTGCACACTTGTTTCTTGGATTTGCATTTCACATCTCTTAACAATCAATGTTTTTGATAAAATACAATGTTCATCCACTTGACATTCTAATACATCTATCTTTAAATCATTGATGCTTGACATATTGATCAAGTGACATTGCAAATGGGTTCAGATACCCTCCACATCCAAAAATGTGAATGCCAGTAACAAAGTTTTATTTACACACTTATCCGGCAGTGTCTTGTACTGAATTGGAGCTTTAAATTGTGATCTTGTTGGAAAGGAAGCGCACGATGAAATGTCAACTGTATGGATTACACATGCATGATGTATCCTGAGTTTTCTGTAAGAAAAATACCCTGTCCAGACATAAAAAAGTTATAATTTGAATACAAACAGGATCTCCTACTTTTACCATTCAGCTCTGTTTTATGGATGTTTATAACTCTTTTCAGCTATATAAGGGCAAATAAGTATCTTAGACACAGGTACATATTTTAATATAGCCATTCTGAACAGCTAGAGAGACAATTGGGCCAAAATGGAAACATTCGAACAAATTTCAGAGCTAGCAAACTGATCTTTTCAGTTACTGCAATTTTTATTTTTATGCTGACTTACTATTTAACTGTTGCAGCAAGCAAGTTAGCTGTCTCGGAAAGTATTTAAGTATTAGTTTCCTCTGGAACTGCTTTAAATGGTTCTTCAGTGGCGTTGGAGATTCTTGCGGCTTCGATAATTTCCCTTCTTTGGGACTCGCAGCATTTAAGAACACGTAAGTTTGCAGTGACTGGCTTTTGACATTCATTCAAAGTTTAGAACTGAAGGCTTGATTTCTGGAGCATGTCTCATCTAATGAAAGTACTCGTCCTTTAAGTTGGAATACTCTATGCATGACCTCTAAACAATTAATTTTCTACTTTTGCAGGTTTTACTTTGATTTCAGTCCGACCTATATTGGCTGCGGTCTTATCTGTCCGCATATTGTTAATTGCTCCACACTTCTTGGTGCCATCATATCTTGGGGCTTCCTTTGGCCATATATATCCACAAAAGCTGGGGAATGGTATCCAGCTAACCTTGGAAACAACGACTTCAAAGGACTCTATGGATACAAGGTATGAAAAGTTTTATTTGCTATATGCTCTTAGGTATAAATAAATCTCAACTTCATTATTATAGATAGTCAAAACATGATGTTCTGTATTCAATTGATCTAGAGCCAGATTGTGAATCACAAGGCATGCATGGTTAATAGAAATAGTTGTTTCCTCTCCCTACATAGCCTGGGAAATCTAAACAAATTTTAGGTATAGATGCGAACATGGTACAACTATCGAAAATTTTCTTTCTGATATATGTTTCATGGTTGGACATATTATTGGTGAAAACAGTGAAACTAGGTTCAAAATGATACTGCTGCAAATGTTTTAAATTTGGTGAAAAACATATTGTTTGCTTACAGGCTGATCAGTCTTTGCAACCTTATATTCAGCAAAAACTAAACTGTATCTTTTCCTTGTGGTCCAGGTTTTTATATCTGTATCTGTGATCCTTGGGGATGGTCTTTACAACCTCATCAAGATTATTTATGCTACTATCAAGGAAATAATGAATGCACGGTCAAAGCAAGGAAGACTTCCCCTTGTTGGGGTTCAGGATGGTAAGTGATGTTTCTAGACCCTAGTGTATGCTTCTTACCTACCAGTAGATGTGCAGAATCTTATACTGTCACTCTTGAACAGATGATGAAGGTTCTAAACTATCAGCTGCTGAAAAGCATCTCAATGAGACATTCGTAAAGGATAGTATTCCTCCCTGGTTGGCGGGATCTGGTTATGTTGGACTTGCAGCAGTATCAACTGCAACTGTCCCAGTGATCTTCCCACAGCTCAAGTGGTACCTTGTCCTCTCAGCATACATTGTTGCTCCCCTACTTGCCTTCTGCAACTCTTATGGCACTGGCCTAACAGACTGGAACCTTGCATCCACATATGGAAAGATTGGCCTTTTCATTTTTGCCTCATGGGTCGGTCAGAATGGTGGTGTGATTGCTGGCTTAGCAGCTTGTGGAGTTATGATGTCCATTGTGTCCACAGCTGCTGATCTTATGCAGGACTTCAAGACTGGCTATCTTACACTGTCTTCACCAAGGTCCATGTTTGTATCACAATTGATCGGGACCGCACTTGGCTGTGTCATTGCTCCTCTGACCTTTTGGCTTTACTGGACGGCTTTTGATATTGGCAACCCTGATGGCATGTTCAAAGCACCATATGCTGTAATCTTCCGTGAGATGTCAATTCTGGGCGTGGAAGGGTTCTCTGCACTGCCCCAGCATTGCCTTGCGATCTGTTCTGGTTTCTTTGTTGCGGCACTGGTGATCAACCTGCTTCGGGACGTAACTCCAAAGAATGTGTCCAAATTCATTCCAATCCCGATGGCCATGGCCATTCCCTTCTACATTGGTGCGTACTTCGCCATCGACATGTTTGTTGGGACGGTTATCCTGTTTGTCTGGGAAAGGGTGAACCGCAAGGAATGTGATGACTTTGCGGGTGCAGTTGCTTCCGGCTTGATCTGCGGTGATGGGATCTGGACAGTTCCTTCTGCGATACTGTCGATCATGAGGATTGACCCACCAATTTGTATGTACTTCAAGCCATCAAGCTGAAAGTAAAGCGAACGTTGTTCTTTGTTTGAACATCGCAGTGGAACAGTCAGCTGTGTATATGTGAATAACTCTGTAAATTACACTGCGAGGACACAGCAGTAGCCATTATTCAATCTGTCGATATCTTATTCTGTGTTTGCTTTGTGCATAGATATGCTTATGATTCTTCACCTTTCGTTTATGTTTTGGTTACTGGAACTCAAAACTTTGTTTTGTTAAACGTGCTTCTCAAAATCTGCAGCTGCACAGTGCACACTTCTGTTGAAATATTTAATGGTTTGCACACCATATATACTCTGATTATTAAATTTGTTGCGTGCTAACTAACGGGCAGTCTGCAGTTCTATATTTGAGCTTGGCTGCCTGAACATGCATGTACTATCTCATTGCACTGCATCCTTTCCATCATCTGACGAGTGTTAATCACCTTCTTTGACTCCAATATATTTTTTTTTCTACAAATCTAGCTTCGCTTACGCTTTATGTGCGGAGGAAGGCGAGAGCAAACTCAATAATGACAGAACACACACAGAAGCATGTAAACAAGCATCCGTCACCATCTTCATTTCCTTGCCAGATTAACAACTCACTAGACGCTGTCGCGCGCCCTTGGCGCACCCATCTCTCACTGTAGATGAGGTTTGAATATTCGACCATGACGATGGGTCTGAGTGTTCAGTCGCGAAAGCAGACGCAGCATGTTCATCTCCAGCACTATGGAACATGCAGCTGTCCACCTGTGGGCTACAAGCAACTTCATCGACATAGTCCCTCTCAGACACATGCATGCTCACTCCTAAACAAAATCAAGCAATAGGAAGAGCATAATGTAAATGCTCATTCAGGAAACCAGTTTCTGAGGCAGAACCAATGCAATTTTGCCACACAAACAACACTCAAAGTTTAGGTGAGAATTATATTATGGGGTGCAAAATTCAACATTCAAAGTCACCATTCAGACATGAGGGAAGAAAAAAGAGGCACAGCATGACCAGGGAGGGAGATGAGAGAAGAAAACAGCAGCGCCGCCGAGGATGACAAACAACCAATGGGATCATGGCCATTTTACGGTCAGTGAAGAATTTTCTAGTTCATTGCTTCCACTGAAAGATGAAACGGTACAGATGTTTACTCTAAATCCATCTTAACAATACAAAGGTTTCAGTTTGAAAGGTGTAAGGGTCGATTGATGTGTTTAAGGGTTAAATCATCTTTAATTGAACGTGTTCAATTCCAATCTACAGAATGAATTCATATAGGAATAACTCAACTAACATTTCTCAAGAATCATCTAAGCATTTGTGTTCTGCTATCGGACCAGCAACTTTTGCAGTAAACTGAAGTATGCTAAAATGCTCAGGATAATTGGGCCAAGCAAGAATCACGTCCTTTTCTTTTACATGCATGGGACGGAATGTGAGATAAATATCTTTTGATCAGTAAATAAATTATGACATAATGGACTGTTACTGCAATTTAGTGGCTGAGAAATAACTGATCAACCCCTTAACCAAGCTAGCTCATGAATGAATTTTCTAACGACACCAAGCTGGTGTTACTAACTTAAGAATCAGCTGCCGTGCTTACGAGGGAAACTGAAAATGGGGCTCTGGACAACACGCCTCCCATTGGAGCGCCGACGACGCTCACCGTGTAGCTCAGTGTCTAGTGGCGCTATTGTAATCTTGATGCGCTAGTACTGTTTTGTGTGGTGAGCAATGAGACGTCGTCCCTGTTAGCCAGTAGCATCAGTGATGTGAGCCGTGGAAGTAATTATATTTAGAACTCGGGAGGAATGATTTTATGCCCTGAAATGTCTTTGCTCAACCAGCAAAAATTGGATGAAACAGTTACACACTGAAAAATGGAGGTTCTGCAGATTGATTTCCTATCCTAGATGATGTGATGCGAGAACAGAGAAGTCAGAATCATAAGGGGACAGGAAGCTTAAGCTATATTATTGACAGGCACCCATAGTCTTTGAGTTTTGTTTACAGGTAAGCAAAGAAATAAGCACTGCATGATCCACGAACATAGTAGGAAATAAACGAGGACAGCTGCAAATCAACTCGCTCGAACTGTACCAAAGTCATCAATATTCAATAGCTAACTGCAAGAATTATTGACAAACGCGGCGATGATGGGTCGCTTTACAGCACAGCTTTACGGCAAACGGCGGCGCATACGAACTCGCGCACCACGGCGCACAGTTCCTGGGCCTTGTGCGGCACGAAAGAGCTCGATGGTGTGGTATCCCGGGGAGTCCGCCTGGTCGACGACCTCGACGCCGCGGTCCCTGAGCCACCCGACAAACTCTCTCTGCTTGTCGATCAGCGGGTCATCGGTGTCCCCGGTCACCAGGCACCGCGCAGGCCGGCGACGGAGTCGTACGCCATTCTCTTGACGGGGTTGTAGAACTCGTGGTCGCAGTCGGCGCCCACCGGCAGCGCGAGGCTCTAGAGCTTGTCGTGAGCCTCCAGCGGCAGTATGCTTTCGTCCTCGGACCCGTCCTCGTGAGCGTCCGACTGATGGTGGTTCTTGCGGTGGCTCTCCTCTAGCTTCTGCACGCACAACCTCCGACATGATGGGCCGAGCAGCCGGCACTGACGCCCAGCAAACCATGGCCAGTTGGCCAGTGCACGCCGCAGCAGCCCCGGGCCTCATCACCCATCGGTGGAGCGCTTCATGGCGGCAGCAGCAGTGAGGCAGGCGGTGTGCCTCTTCTTGCGTACTCTGATTTATAGTCACATGTGAGTCACAAAGTCCACACCGCAAGAAAATGAGGTAGCAGCGCAGACACATAGAGTCAATGGAATAAGGCTCAGGAAGTAAATGAAATGAGGCGCAGAAGTCGTATTCGAAGACATCCACTCACGTTCAACAAATGCATGAGCGGTGCTCTCCATTCAACCATAGAGAAAAAATGCACTCTACTAAGTCAACCATGAAGAGCAATTGCACTCTCCCAAAGTCAGCATTCGGTCAGGGTATAGTTGAAAAAGATGAGGACAGATGCAGCTCTCCGGAGGAGCAAATGCACTTTTCCAAAGTCAGCATTCGCCAGGGCATGGTTGAAAAAAACCGAGGACAGATGCCAACATCGCAACGCCTATGTGAGAGTGATCGTAGGGTAGAAATATTTCAGGTGACGCGGACGCGGAAGGGCGGGCGAAACCTATGCGGTATTTATCCTCTTAGATAAGAGATTGCTCGCGAGTCGCGACCGTGCTACAGGGTTTGATTGGTTGGTTGGACACTGCCTGCATTGCATATGGCTGGGTGCGGCATCTTTTGACACTCGCCCTGATTGGTAGCTGCACAGCTCCCCGAGCCTGGCTCTGACAATGCAAAAAAGACCTCCACGCCTGCTCCACGGGAAACGAAAAACCAGACCGTTTCTCTGGAGCCAGGCTGCTTCGAGGCGTGCGTTTTGCCGGCGGACCGTAGCGCGACGTGCCGGCAGCCTGGAACTCGACAAACTGTTGTTGCGACGCGCGCGATCTCCCGTACGAGGCTAAGGAAACGCCGTGCGAGCCTAACGGAGAAACTGCGTCATCAAGATTCGAGATGTGGATTGTGGCGGCGTTTGCTTTGAGCTTAAGAAGGAGGACCCATATGCCTCTCACATTTCGTTTCTCAGGCTTTGCCGAAAGGGAGCAGGTAAGGAGTAGGGGCTGAGGTCCAGACTGCATGCACCCCTGCGCCAACGGGTCATGCGCACAGAGGCGCTGCCGGCCTCAAAGCCCATATCTAGACGGACTGCGTGAATTGGTGATCTCCCTCCTAGACAGTTCAGATGCGGAGCATATATAAATGTTCGTTCGCAGAATAGCTCGTAATAACTTCAGCCCACTATGCATTCCTTAACAGTAGCATTACCGTGATGCCGGGACGGGTTATTGAGATATTAGATGAAACTGTTAACGGTATTATCCCTCGGCCTGCGGTCGGCGAAGATGAGCTCCAAGATCGCAATCAACACGACGCTGGTGAACACGCTGACCAAGTACAAGCTGGTAGTGGCGCCCATCGCCGTGGCCGTACAAGACGCGTTCGGCCTCAGTGCCGCCGCGGCAGCCAAGGGCCGGGCGTGATTTCTCCGCGTCCTGACGACTCGTGGCGGCCACCGTCACCGTCGCGCTCGCCGTGCCGTTCTTCGGCGTCATCGCCTCCCTCACCGGCGCTCTCCTCAACTGATCGGTAAGCATGCTGCTGCCGTGCCTGTGCTACCTCAGGCTCCATGCCATGCTGATCATCACCGTCTGAGAAGATGTACCGGCTCGAGACGGCGGTCTGCGTGGGCATTGTTGCGTTTGGTGCGGCCATTGTTGGGTTGGGAACTTACAATTCTGTCAAACAGATTGTCCAAAATATGTACTTTAAAGTCTATAGCGTTACATGAACAATTGCATCACCAACAGTATATACATGTCCTTGTTTATTGTGCACACATTGCTATACCCCAGCTCGCCTCGCCTCGCCTCGCTCGGCAAGGATAGCCTTGCTGGCTACGGAGATCCATTTCAGCTAGCTTCATCCAGCAAGCAAAATTCTTGACAGAACAAGCACCCAGGCACTGAGCAAAAAAACCAAACTTCTAATTTCATGCCTAGCCTCTGATACCTCTACTCAGATCTCGTTTACATTTACAGCACGAAACACACATTTAACAGAGACAAGTCACACCATTTTTTTTTGCATGTTTCATATTACGTGAAATATTAAATGATTCCAGGTAAAGTTTATCTGCTCAACAATTTTGTGCTTGTTACTTTGTTGGAGTAGGTGATCATGGCGTGCCTAAAAGCATGATGCAAATGAGTAGTTTAGCCACCTAGTAGCACCTGAACTCATGGTTCTGGAGTGCACTCACATGTTAAAATGAATGATGAAAAGGTGCTTCTTGGATGACTGGCTCCAACAACTGCATGATTGTATGCATATATACGTTCAGAATTTGATGCCATTCAAAGTTTTGCGTTCGTTTATAAGGTTAGTTTCTTTATTCATCAGGCCGATCTCTGAATTCAGAATGAAGTATTGGAGGAAACCAAAGTAGAACAGTAAGACTTATTGGAGTCTAAACCCAACAAAGATGAAAAATAATCCGCTGTGTAATTTGGCATAGACCAAAACATCTCAAAGCTCTCAGTTGCCTTCTGTGCATATGGTCAGGTGTTCATGTACAGGCCCAGCGGCGCACCTGCCGCTCCAACAAGCAGCGGGACTGCATGCTGTTCGTGTTCGGGGACTCCTTTGAGGACACCGGCAACAGCACGCCGATCTCGGAGGACTGCCCTTACGGCACTTCTGGCCCGACCCACGGAAAGCGTGCAACTTGGCGCTTCTACAACGGCCTATTTCTGTCAGATTTCCTCGGTACGTTACCTAATTATTACGAGCTCAGATCCGTCTGCCTGTGCGCACTGAAGTAGCACAAATATCACTAATCAGGCATGTCGCTTCGTTTATTGCTTGTGCATTGCAGCAAAGATTCTTAGCAGCGACGAGTCTCCTTCGGCGTACAGGCTTTGGAATGATCAAAACCACGATGGTGCCGACCAGTTTGCCGGCGTGAACTTCGTGGTGGCCGGCTCCGGCAAGAGCGTGAGGCGGTTCTAGAAGCTGGGTGTCACCAAGGTGCTGGTGAACACGATGGCCCCGATCGGCTGCCAGCCGTGTGGTGGTCCTTGTCCAATGGGTACAGCCGTTGTGGGCCTTGTGGCACCAGCAGCTCTGATCCTCCATCTTCTGCAAGTGCAAAGACAGGATTCCTAAAGACATGTTTCAATGGCGTCAATGCTGGTCAACATCTGTGTCTTGCTTCTTACTCTATCTATTAACTTGTGATGCATTACTGACCGCACAGAATGAGTCGGCAACGACTCATGCACAGTAGTCAATATAACGAGTCGGCAACGAGTCATGCACAGTAGTCAGTATACTGATATGTATATATTCACTGAACCTGTAGTGCTAGCTACATTCTAGCTTTATGCTCTCCCATCACGTGAATGTATCTTATTATCTGAAGATGACATGCCGTCTGTACATACAGTCGAGAAGATGGTCCTCTAAGATCATGCCGACGATGATTGCGCTAGTGTTGCGGGATTCTGCCTTGTAGGACGCGACGTACGTGTGGCGCTCCCAAGGACACGGAGAGCCTGAGAAAGTGGAGGGCTGGCTCCACGCCGACGTGCACGTAGCAGTCGCATAGATGTACATGTAGGTCAGCTCGTCCGGCCATGTCGAGTATTCACTCCTTGCCACTTACCACTGTTCTAGACGTGATCTAATTCCTGACTAGTTGATTCCTGCTAAGTTTATGACGAATTAGTTCTAACAATTGGTATCAAACGCCTAAAACTGGTCGTTTTAGATCCCCTAGCACTAGATCAAATTAAGTTTTAGTTCTGTGGTGATCTAGTGATGCACTCAGAGGTGTTCGTCAGTAAATTAGTCAAGTTTTAATTAAGTTCAAGTTAGTTTTTTGACGATCTAGCCTTTTACAGAGGTGAATTCATTAAGATTAGACAAGTTTTAGTTCACTTTTAGCTCTGTTTAGTCATGCCTTTTGATCTGCGCAGTAAAGTTTCCATGTTCAGTAGCATAAGATCAATTAGGTAGACTAAGACTATTGTTCAGTTTTAGTTCAGTCTTATTCAATTCAGTAAGATTAGTTTTAGATCAGTAAATAACTGTTCAAGTTTTAGTCGTAATTATGCATCTAGGGTTTGGGTTTTATCATCTGTTAAGTAATCCTGCCACGTCACAATTAGATGAGAAAATTAGCTAAGTATCTGGGTTTCTACTCTAGGGTTGTTCTAGTTCATCACACACGAATAAACCTAACCCTAACCCTAATTAAGATTAAGACCTAAGCTAAGACTTACCTCGTCGCTCCGTCGTGGCATCAGATCCGCCGCACACGGACGTCAAGGCTCTCCTCCCACCGACCGCCGACGAGGTACACGCGCATCAGATCCGTGCGCCCCTCGCCGTGCTGCCGGGCCCGGATCCGGCCGTGTGGCATAAGCTTGCCGCACGAGCGCACCCGTGTCGCCACCTTCTTGGTTGCCGACGCCGCCTTGAGGCCGGGTTGCCGCCGCCGTCGCCGCCCTGCGCGCCGTCGACGCCGGCTCCGGTGCTCGTCCCATCGCGCACGCGTCCACCACAAGGGCACCATGGAGGCACCCCTCGACGGTGCCGAGCGCGACTTGGTCACACGCGTGCGCCGGCGAGAGGCGCCGCCATGGCTGCCGGCGGCGTGGCTGCGCAGGTCAGCCGCGGTCGGGCTCGTCGCACCGAGTGAGCGGCGGGTAGAGCAGAGAGAAAGTGAGGCGCGGGAGTGAGTGAGGAGAGAGTGACCTAGGGTTTCTTCTCCGTCGCCGGTTTTTGTTCAACCAACGGCGCTTCCTCACTGTCCGATTGAAACGAACGGCCGTGATCAGCGCGGGGCGCGCGCGAGCGGTGCGATGGGCCGAATTGGAGGCCTGCTCGCTCGCCACCAGGGCCACTTTAGTTGGGCCGGCTTAAGTCGCAAGCCCGGGCCGCCGCGCATGCGCTGTTGGGCCGGGCCGCCTCACGCTGAGCCACGCTGGCTGCTGCGCCAAAAGTCGTGCGCGCGGGCTGCGCGCATGGCTTGTTGGGCCAAGCACTAATGGGCCAAATCTTTTGCTGGATTCCATTTTAAGCTGGGCTGCGCGCGCGAATTTAAGTTTTCTCAGAAAATTTCAGTATTGCTCTTTTTTAAGTTTTAAGAAGAGTAATTAATATATTATTTATGAGCTCAGTTTTTGCTGCAAATTTTATAAGCGATATTATAAGTTTCATTGCAGTAAAATCCATCGTAATTTTCTCAGTTTAATTTGGCTATTAGTTGAGAAACTATTTAAGCTAAATTCTCAAGAATATTTAGTAGTAATATTTCATTTGCTTTATTAAGCTTCCGCTGTCATCTTGAGAATATATGCTCATCAACTTTATTAAGATATTTAGCTTTTAAGTTGAGCATAATAATTTAAAGCATAAGTTTAAGATTAATTTAGCTATTTAGTTGAGCTAAAATTTTGGGAATTTTAATGTGTACAAGGTGCATATTTTCATGAGGCTTATTAGTTATTCTGTTTCACAGAATCATGATTTTTAGTTATTTAAGTAATTCGCAACATTATTGAGATTCAAGTTTCTCCCCTTAATGATCAAAATAAGTCTTTTCTTTGCGAAATTAACATGGTTGGGAAATCATTTTCATTAAGTTAATGCCCAGCATAGATGACCTTTCCTCACCATGTTTAAGACATTATTTAAGATTGTATGAGATTATTAAGTTGAGAATAGTATTATTATTTATTCAATTATTTTCGCCGAAAATATTAAGTTTAGTCTATTAAGTTTTGCCAATAATAGAGCTGTTTTTATGCTTTAAATAAGTAGGTTTTATGCTCCCTTTCATCATAAGTTAAATAATTTTCGCTTGTTTTCCCCACTGGTGATGCAAGTTGTTACTTATTTTCCATGATTGTAATAATCAGACCATCGTAGGGTTATTCTCATGCTATTTAGTGCATCTTATTGTACTATTTTAAGTTTTTAAGATTATCCCTTTAAGTTTTCAGTCACCATCCATCATGCCTTAAGATTAATAAGAAATGCATAAGTTTGCATTCATTAAGTGTGCTCTAAGATTAATAATGCTTCTCTTACATATTTATGCTCAAGCACTATTTATTAGCACATTAAGATATTTACTAAGAATTATTTTGGCTACACCTTTCAGTTGAGAGCCACATGAGGATTATTAAGCCCTTCAATGGCATAGATTTCCTTTTATGGAAAGAGAAGGTGCAAGACATTCTCAAGTTTCTGGAGCTTGATTATGTGCTTCATAAGGTCAAGCCATTTCCTCCCACTCCTGGCATTGGGGACTATGAGGAGAAGATGTATGAGTATCACTTCAAATTAGATAAATGGGAAAAGGACAATAAGTTTGCCAAAAGAATCATCAAGCGTTCGATTTCAGATGGCATAAAGGGAGAATTTAATGATAATGATGATACAACTGCTAGTCAACTCTTCAATTTAATTGAGATAAGTCACAGGAGAGTATGCACAAGTTTCCTCATCAAAAGGCTTATCACATCGCGTTATGATGGACACAGTGGTATAGTAAAGCACATACGCAGGTTGTGTGACTGTGCTTCTGAGCTTAAGTCTTTTGGAATGGTCATCTCCGATTCATATTTAGAACATTGCATTAGTGAATCCATGTAATCGGGGGAGTGATTCTAATAATTAGTCGATATAAGTTAAAGTTTTATTTTTAAGAACTTCATTTAGAATTTGTTAGTGGATTCAATAGTTAGCTTGATGGCATTCAATGTATTTTAGTGAAACCTTTTGGTTCAATATATCATTGTTTATAAGTATATTTCTCTCTAAGTTATGAAATTATCTCTTATATTCTCAAGTTTTAAGATATTATCTTAATTGCTTCTCTACAAGCAAATTTCATAATATTAATTATGAATCTCTTACACAAGTGAGAGTTAGATGAGATAAGTTAAGTGATGAGACCTTGTCAAATATGTGGTACACTCACGTTTAGACCACAAATTCGGGGGGAGAATGGCATGTCTCATCAATTTAAAGATACTCCAGTTAATAATGTCATTTAAGAATTGCTCTTGTCAGTTAAGAATTGATCTTAGAAATATCTTCATAATTCTCTCCATGATATTTTCATTGTCCATAAGATTCAAGAACATAAATAAGTATAAGTTTTAAGCATAATATACTTGCTATATCTTATTGCTTAAATTAAGAATTTTAAGTTCAAGAGCTACATTATCATGCAAGTCATGATTATTAAATTACCACTGTGATAGGAGTTCATACTCCACAAAGACCAATTGTCTCAATAAGTGTGAGTTTTGTTCTATATTCTGGCCACCGCTGTGTACGGGATAATTCTCACAGGTTGTGTTGTGTCACCCATTTTCTGGCCACCGCTGTTGTGGGTTGGTACAATAGAACCAGAGATGATTGAAGTATGATTGTGTTCATGATACTGACCACCGCTGTTTTATAGACATTTAATCATAACTTTGTTACTCTAGTTCATTTTCTGGCCACCGCTGATGTGTTCTAGTTTTGGCAAAGGAAGCTGATCAGTGGTATAGTAAATGTCGTGCCAAAGATAAGTTAAAGAGCTATCATTGTAAATTTATTTTAGATAAGTTTATGAGCCGACACATTTAATATTCTGATTATTCGGAATTCAATGAAAGCTCATATGGAAGGAAATGGGGGAGAAGAAATCTTATTGAGATATAGGATAAGTTTTCTCTATATCGATGATTTAAGATGAGATGTATATATATACATATATGTATGATTTTCTCATATCGTGCCATAAGTGTTTTCCCATTCTTTTCTAACTCTGTTGAGGACCAACATTAAGTTGTGTTTTTATAACAGAGACATGTAATGTTTTAATGATAATTTAAGTGTTTTTGGGCACAAAAGTAAAAACTTCATTTATTCCTAAGATTATGTAAAAGAGGTCATAAAAGGGTCTATGAGTTTTTGGACATAAGTATAGTTCATCTCATAGCAATTTTCTGATGGAGTCAAGGCAGTAGACTGTAATGGGTCTGCAGATTTTTGAAGAAGTGATTCCAAAGGAAAATAAGATGTTAAGTTTATAACTCACTATGAGTTTGTACGTATCATGGGCAACCGTGATTTGCTTTATAAAGTTAAGATAGATTAATTAAGATTCTGATACTCTAAGGTGATTATTTTCTCCGTAAGTTGAAAGAAATATGCATGCATTCCAAGAAAGGAGAAATGATTTCATCTCATATCATAAGATACATCTAGTGATGCTTTCCTAAGTTCTGGCAGAGTATGACACTTTGATGGGACCAAAGTGAGTATTGGGATTGTCACTCAAGCACAAAAGTTGAGAGAGGCTCTGAAGTGACATTATGTGAATGCAAATATAATTATGCCTGTAAGTTTTACGTGACATAGCAAATTTTATCATAAGTGTAAGATTAAGAATAAGATAAATAGGAAGACGTTTCTAAAGCTTCAGACAGAAGCTATGTGCTAAGCCAAATAAGAAATTGACTTAGCATGACAAGCCGGAATGCTTGATAAAATTTTTATTAGTCTTAGTCCAGAGGAGGTCCACTGGAAAAGGAGTTTAAAGTTAAAGACACCATATAACATGCTTATTTAATTAAGTACTATTCAGATAAGGTTTTGTGAGAGTGTATGGATGTAAATGTGCACAATTAAGTTTTATGTCCTTCATTCTTACAAACATGAGCGATTCTGCAGAAAGCTCTAAAACAAGATTAGCATTACTTATGTTGATTTTGTATGGCATGTTTCAGGCAGGCATATGAAATATATTCCGGTATTATTAAGTCTACATTGATAGTACTCAATGTTACTGTATTTGATTACAGAATTCCTTCAAGTAATGACATATAGTTGATGGTGTCAAGCCCATTGACAACTATATTGTTATGTTATGAAAGAAGGGTCCCAGGATCAAGTCATTTTAATGCTTTAAGTAAATAGTTAGCAACATGACTAATTGAGGGTGTTATCTCTTTTCCTATTTTCGCGAAATTAGTATGGTTTTGGTGATTAACCTGAAATATGATTCTGGATGAGGCCGAACAAATAAATTCCCAAATAAGATCAGTAAGTGTTCTATCAAGGTACTGTAGTGGATTTTGGTTAATGTGTCCCGGTATATCTGTAACCCCTGTTTGCCGGTGACTCATTCGCTGGGTTTTGTTATGGTATTGAGTGTGAACATAATGTGAACATAAGTCTAAGTTTAAGATTAAGATCGTTCGATTAAGTGGGAGATTATTGATCTGTGTATGTCCACCTGCATATGATTGATAAAATAAATATTATAAAGAATTAGCCATTGACCTTCGGTCAAAGGGGAGAATGTTGGAATTATTGACCTCGGTCAAGTGGCCCAAAAGGCCCAATCCGACTCTAATTAACCCCTGGTTAGTTGCCTTGATCGGGAGGCAAAACTCAGTCCATCTGAAGGCCCGGCCCCGTGTCTACAGCACTATATAACTAAAGGGAGATCCCCTGATTTCCCTAATCTGTGATTAACTCACGAAATTAAGCCTAGCGTTCATCGTAACCCTAATTCTACCAATTCCTAAGGTGCTGAAAGTCGTAGAAGCCCGGTGTCCCTGATCCTCTACGTCTGCCGCCACTTCTACATATCTCCACCTCATCAATCTCTTGCCGAAGGGATTATCATGACGGGTAAGTCATTAGCACCATTAATTCTGGTTCAGATTAGTTCTAAGCGTGATCTAATTCCTGACGAGTTGATTCCCGCTAAGTTTACGACGAATTACTTCTAACAACCACGTGAACACATACATGTGCCGCACCAGCTCGTCGTAGCTGCAGGCGAAGACGAGGTTCCTGTATCGCGCCACCTCGTCCAGCAACACAGAGTGCAGCGACTGGAGCAGGCCGTCCAAATTGATGGGACCTGCCTCCACATGTCTGCGACAGAAGCCGTCCTCCGCGTGCTCGTCCACGCCACTGAGGCGGACTGGGCGCTTGGCCACGCGACGGCGGTTGCTGGTTCCTTCGTATCCTTTTTCAGTTCAAGATCAATCTCCTCATATGCTTTTTTAGTTTTGTATCCCTTATATCAGCCTGCACAAATAAATAGCAACTATATATAGTAAGATTCAAAAAGCACCAAATAAAGATTGATCAACCAGAAAATGACATCATTAGCTACTACAGTTGCGGACCACTAGTCTCCCTACCTAGGACTTGATACCGCAATGTGAATATTGTGAACCGTGAGTCTGTTGACATGAATCTAGCTTTGCCATTAACATTCCAGCGGTAATTAATATTTATCATTAACTCATAGCTCACAAATAAAATAAATTCTAGCGGCACTACTGAGACCAAGTACCATACAATATCATCTTTAATATATTTTATGATCTATATATGAAATGGTGTCGACCTTGGATTTCTTAGTCAGCATTGATGATCGTAATGATCTGAACTAAATAGATCTCTTATTTTTACATGCATTACATATATATATCCTTTATTATGCAGACAAGCGGAAAGCGTTTAAGCATCTTTAACCATTGCGGTCTTTATTGATTCTAGATATTTAGATCTATATATTTACATCTTTGACCCTTTGAGCATGTTTTTAATAAATAAACAATTCATCATACAAGTGTTTGAGAAAAAAAAAATCCTCATACAAGATATTTAGATCTACAAATTTCTGTGCTTCGCAATGAGGTTAATGTACATGAACTTTTTGGAACAAACTTGTGAAATACATACATTCGTCACAAAAAATAAAACACTTGTGACATACATACCCTTTCACCCATCTCTGTCCTCATCCCAGTTTCCTAACGTTCAACTCTACCAAAGTGGAATATGTAGGCTGTAGCAGTGCAGAGTAGAATAACCAGAGGCAAACAGGGCACATGACATCATATCAAGCCCAAACAATCCTGCTTCTTGTGGCTGGCCGCTGCTGGCATGAAGTGCTGCATTGGCAGCTCAGAAAATGTGCCGATCTGATGAAGAAAAAAGAAAACATCGATGTGATTTGCTCGCTGAACCGCAGGACAGGTGGACTCAGCATTGTTATAGGCATGAGGCATGGCCGGTACCTTCATATCTTTGCAGTTCAAGATCAATCTCCTCATATGCTTTATTTAGTTTTTTATCTCTTATATCAGCCTGTACGGATAAATAACAACTATAGTGAGATTCAGAAAGCACAAAATAAAGATAGATCAACCAGAAAAGTAAAAATACCAGCATTTGCGTTATTGTATATTTGCCTATTTTGAAGTTGAACCTTCTTATTTCGTCTTCTCCAACCAAACACCCAATTTTCTCTTTTGTTTTTGTCGTGTCCAATGCTGGCCATCAAGATTTGTTCGCTCACCGTCTTATAATATATGGAGGTTAACCGCTGCTGCGAATACGGGACAGGCAATTTGGGCAGCGACAGCTTGACAACCTGCTCCACGCCATTCCCGTACGCCATATACCTCCATCTCTCTCTCTTCTCTCTCTACCCTACACTGCTGCCGGTCTCTCAATCTTTTCCTCATCTAATTTTCTTTGCGGCCCGTAGAATCAGACACGTAATGTTGTATATATATCCCAATTGGAAGCTATCAAATTCACGGTTTTCTAATTAACCTTATTTGGCTGACGGTCGTCTAATCATACCTGCACTTTCTTCTATTTGGCTATATGCAGCACGAGCAAGGAACAATAAGAAGAGAGAACTGCAGGTTTGCAGCGCTAGGTTTCAGATACCGCTGGAGAATATGTGCAAAATACACAAAGCCTTTTCTTTTTGTCATACAATAATAATTTGGAATGTTAGTTTCAGAATGTACTGGACCAGGATAACTAACATTCGATGGACAATTTTACTTCAGAGATAATTTTAGCAGCCTGCTCATTGGTCATAAAAAAACATGTTGTTGATTGACTTAGTTCCTGCGTAAGCACTCTGAATATGTGTCATTCAATGGACAATTTCACTTCAGAGATAAATTTTAGCAGCCTGCTCATGGGTCATAAAAAAATTGCGTCAGTTAACATAGTTTCTGCACCCATCACTCTGAATATGTGTCATTCATTGTACAAATTCACTTCAGAGAAATTTTTACCATTTTGTTTATATGCTTGCTAACGCAATCCCGGGCTTTGTATGACATATATAGGTTAGTCTGGTTATCTGATTTTGGTTCCACATGGGTTGAGCCACAAACCATGCCGTTCTCTGGCCAACCGAACGAAGGCCTCACCGGGAAGGCGGGAAAAGTGGAAAGCGAATTTAGTCGAGTGGAGTCACGCAAAATTGTGAATGTATAATGTATTTTTTTATTACTTAAAATCAGAATTAGTAGAAGCAACCGGGTAATTAAGAAAGATGAAGGAGGAAAGAATAAATTTTGCTATCTTTATTACTTTCTGTTTCATTGTCTTCTCCAGTTTGAATTTTCTTATAGACAAAGACAGAATAATAATGATGTGATTATTGCTCAGGTGTCTAACATAAGAGTTTCTTAATGTCGACAAACTACGATTGCCCATTTCTCATCAAACGATAAAACTGTCATCTTCAACCTCTAGTTGGTTATCCAACTAAAGAACCTTGTTTTCTCTCTCTTCCCACACCTCTCGTCCCGCGCTAGCCCCTTTCCGTCAATCATCAGAATCCCCTGCATGCTAACCACTTGGCTTTGAGCTCTTCTACCTGCCGAACCACCATAGATGCTTTGCTGCATCGCTATAGCACAACCCGCCGTTGGTCTAACCATGACTACAACCTCTTGGTTCTAAACCTAGCCCACCTCAGGTTAAAAAAGAAACCCCAAAAAACCCCTTCCGTCCACCATCGGAATCCCATACACGCTAACCACTTGGCTTCGAGCTCCTCTGCCTGCTGAACCACCTCATATGCTTCGCTTCTAGGCCCGTCCAAGATGGGATGGGAGAAAAAAAGCTAAACAAATCTGGATTGTGCATTTGGCCGGGATCTCCGTAACAAGTGCATCGCTATAGCATAGCCCGCCGTGGTCTAACCACCACCACAACCTCTCGGTTCTAAACCTGGCCAACCTCAGGTTAAAAAAGAAACCCCATAAAACCCCTTCCGTCCATCATCGGAATCCCCTGCACGCTAACCACTTGGCTTCGAGCTCCTCTACCTGCTGAACCACCTCATATGCTTCACCGCATCACTATAGCATAGCCCGCCGTGGTCTAACCACCACCACAACCTCTCGGCTCTAAACCTAGCCAACCTCAGGTTAAAAAAGAAACCCCATAAAACTCCTTCTTCCGTCCATCATCGGAATCCCTGCACGGCTAACCACTTGGCTTCGAGCTCCTCTGCATGCTGAACCACCTCATATGCTTCGCTTCTAGGCCCGTCCAAGATGGGATGGGAGAAAAAAAGCTAAACAAATCTGGATTGTGCATTTGGCCGGGATCTCCGTAACAAGTGCATCGCTATAGCATAGCCCGCCGTGGTCTAACCACCACCACAACCTCTCGGTTCTAAACCTGGCCAACCTCAGGTTAAAAAAGAAACCCCATAAAACCCCTTCCGTCCATCATCTGAATCCCCTGCACGCTAACCACCTGGCTTCGAGCTCCTCTACCTACTGAACCACCTCATATGCTTCACCGCATCACTATAGCATAGCCCGCCGTGGTCTAACCACCACCACAACCTCTCGGCTCTAAACCTAGCCAACCTCAGGTTAAAAAAGAAACCCCATAAAACTCCTTCTTCCGTCCATCATCGGAATCCCTGCACGGCTAACCACTTGGCTTCGAGCTCCTCTGCATGCTGAACCACCACAGATGCTTCGCCATATCGCTATAGCATAGCTCGCTGTTGGTCTAACCATCACCACAACCTCGGTTCTAAACCTAGCCAACCTCAGGTTAAAAAAAAAACCCGTAAAACCTCCTAACCCTATTTCTCAGTGACAACATTCAAAATCTATCAACTGGACGCCTGAGAATCATGAGGTGTGTGCAATAATTTACTTTTAATCAGCAAAATTTGTAGAAAGAATTCACAATTCTAAATAATTTATTTTGACGGAAACTTGCAGGCGCATGAGGAGAAAAAGAAGTCCAAACAAACGCAAGGGCAACCATGGCTGCCTACATAACAAAAGGACCCAGGCTAAAAGAGAAAAACGAGAAATAAATTAGGACAAACTAAGCCCGAAGAAACAGGCAAGAACAAAAGGTAAGGGAAAATTCAGCCGTAGGCCCGTAGCCTGAAACCTGTGTGCCTGAATCTAGGAGAGAGCTGGCCCACCGAAACGCTCGTCTATATCTTCTGTCCCTGGGTACAAACAAAACCCTATTTTCCTGCCGTCCCATCACAGAAACCTCACCCTCGCCGCCGCCGACCTCGCCTCCTCCCGCCGCCTTCCCCATTTCTCGCGTTTCCGCCCGGAGTCCCCGCCCGTCTCAGTCCGCCATGTCGAAGGTGCGGGCGGCGACCTCGCCTGCGACAGGCGCCACGGCCTCGGTGCGGGTATCCAACATTCCGCCCACCGTCCTCGCGTCCGAGCTGATTGCCTACTTCGATTCCGCCGTCGCCGGCGCGACCTTCGCCTGCAAGATCGAGACCGAACACAAAGGCTGGCTCAGCCGCGGCTTCGGAACCGTCCAGTTCGATTCCACCGCCGCCGCCGCCCTCGCCGTCGACCTCGCCTCCTCCGGCCGCCTTCCAACCCTCTTCGGCTGGCACCTCTCCCTCTCCCCCGCGCGCGTCGACCTCCTGCCCCGCGCGCCCGATCGGTCCCTTCGCATCGCCGGCGCGAGCCTCATCCTCGGCAACTGCGTCGCCGAGCGCGAGCTCGAGGGGGTCGAGGCCTGGGACGGCGTGCGCGCCGAGATCATTCCGGCGAAGCGGCGCGTGGACATCTACCTGGCGCAAGATTCCGACAAGTACAAACTCGAGGTTTTCTTCGACGACATCCGAGAGTGCTTCGGATGCAGCGTGGATGGCACCGGCGCCATCCTGCTTCAGGTGAGCTTCTCTTGTTTCTCGTTTCGAGCCCCTGTTTGGTTCTTGTTGTGGGTAGCAAAAATTTTGGTTTTCCAATTGTGGTATTGGTGTCTGTCTACGAGACTACAAAATTTCGGTATTGGTATTGGTGGGTACGAGACTGGAAGCTTTGGAAAAAATGATCTTCTCTATATTATTATATGACTGAAATACCATGTTGTGATATTTTTTTTTCTGTTATATCAATTCTCACGTCAGAAATCACATTTTGGCTAAGGATAACTATAGAAAAATGAAGAGACGCCCTATTGAGGGAAGCATGCAGTACAAGCTAGAAAAGGAAGGGCAAGATTAGATTGGTATAGGCGTGGGGCCCAGAGGAAAGAAAGCTCTGGATATTGGAGTGCTCTGGCCTTTGGAAGTTCAGCGTGTTCGTCTCGCTGCTTTGCAGCGGCTGCTTTGCAGCAGCTACAGTGTTCGCAGTTATTTCTTCTGCAGCAGTTACAGTGTTTCTGCAGCTGCTACAGTGTTCACAGTTATTTCGCTGCAGCTGCAGCCGCAGCTGCAGCGAAACGAACAGGCTGGTTTTACCATCCGAAGATTGATGTTGACTTTGATCTTTACCGCTCCTTTTTTATCCAACGGTTAACACGTTTTAGGCTGGCGTGGCCCAATAAGGTTTGAGAGAACACGTTTAATATAGATAGATAGATGCATTTGGTTGTTAATTTTGACGTGTTCCAATCTTACAGTTTTGTTGTTGAACCTTAATCTGGTGATGATTGCATATTATTTGCAATTATCTAGTAGATTTAATATTTTGTCATATCTCTTAGATTAATTGTTTGTTTTTATACAATTCCAAAGTCTGATAATTTAGCCATTTGCTCTTTTCAGCTCACCTATGCGCCAAGGATACACATTGCAATTTCTGGGCCTGCAGTTATTTCTAAATTTATGGACCAGCGCTTCAGTGCTTGCAAGGAGGAAGCCAAGTACGCTTGGTTGAGAGCACTAGACTTTACACTCAATAAGTCTTTTGGTAGGTGTGCCAATCTTCTTCTAAAGCTGGGCGAAGGGGCTCAAGTGTCAGATATTCTCGACAATTTACCCTTCTCAGGAGAAATAGGGGAATTGGTCTTTAATTCAGTGGATGTGCTTGGCACCTCTTCCAAAATCGTTCCTCTAGTTGATTGCCCAAATGGCTTTTCAGTGCCCTACGAAACTCTTTTTCGTCTCAACTCTCTGGTTCACATGGGGAAGCTGGTTGCCAGGCATGTAAACGCAGATCTTTTTAAAATCCTTGAAGAACTCTCAGTTGATACTTCAAGGAGGATATTTGAGAAAATGAGCAAATTGAAATCTACCTGTTATGAACCTTTGCAATTCATCAAACAGGAGGCTCATACCATGAAGATCAGCAAGAATGCTTTGCTGTCCAATAAGGGCAAAGGTAAAGAAAAACTGATGAAGTGCTACAGAGTTCACATCACTCCTTCAAAAATATATTGCTTGGGACCTGAGGAAGAAGTCTCAAATTATGTGGTTAAGCACCATTCTGAGTATGCCGCTGACTTTGTTAGAGTTACTTTTGTTGATGAAGATTGGAGCAAGCTTCCTGCCAATGCATTGTCAGCTAGAATTGAACAAGGTTTCTTTTCTCCACCCTTGAAGACTGGCCTGTACGACCGTATTCTCTCCATTTTGAAAGAAGGATTTTGCATTGGCCCAAAGAAATACGAATTTTTGGCCTTCTCAGCTAGTCAGCTTCGTGGTAATTCTGTCTGGATGTTCGCTTCAAATCAATCTCTAACTGCAGAGTGTATAAGAACATGGATGGGGCAATTCCAAGATATCCGTTCAGTTTCCAAGTGTGCAGCTAGAATGGGTCAATTGTTCAGCTCTTCACGCCCGACATGTGAGATCTCATCATATGATGTTGAAGTAATTCCAGATATTGAAGTCACAACTGATGGCACTAAGCACATATTTTCTGATGGTATTGGGAAGATTTCGCTGAAATTCGCCCGACGAATTGCGACAGTACTTGGATTAGACCCTGCTAACCCTCCATCTGCTTTTCAAATACGGTATGGTGGGTATAAAGGAGTCATTGCTGTGGACCCGACTTCCTTTTTCCGTCTTTCTCTGCGACCTAGTATGAAAAAGTTTGAATCCAAGAACAGTATGCTGAACATTACAAGTTGGAGTAAGTCTCAGTCAAGCTATTTGAATCGTGAACTTATCTCTCTTCTTTCAACTTTGGGGATAAGGGATGAAATATTTGAGTCAATGCAACAAGATGATATGGGTGAAGCAGATGAAATGCTAGGTAACAAAGAGGCTGCTTTGTCTGCACTGGGGAAGATGGGTGGTTCTGAAACCAAGACGGCAGCCAAGATGCTGCTGCAAGGCTACGAACCAAGTTCAGAACCATATCTGTCAATGGTTCTTAAAGCCCATCGCGCCAGTAGGCTGACTGAGATCAGAAGTAAGTGTAGGATTCATGTTCCAAAAGGCCGTGTTCTTATTGGTTGTTTGGACGAAACAGGCAAGTTAGAGTATGGTCAAGTTTACATCAGAATTAAGAAGAATCAGAAGGAGCAGAAGGACAATGAGCAGCCGTTCTTTTATAATGATGATGGGGAAACAGCTGTAGTTATTGGGAAGGTTGCAGTCTCGAAAAACCCATGTCTCCATCCTGGAGATATCAGAGTACTTGAAGCTGTATATGATGATGGGTTGGATGCTAGGGGCCTTGTTGATTGTGTCGTCTTTCCTCAGAGAGGTGAAAGGTATGTTATTCTGAAACTGAAAGATGAGTCTCTAAGAGACTTTATTTTTCCTTGCCCATGGCTGCAATTGAGCATGTCTCTCCTACAGTCCTATTGATTAATAAGCCACTGTCTTTGCTTGCAGTGCTTCACATATTAAGTCGCTTTCCAGTGTGTAACATCTTAATTATCAATTCCGATTAATATTAGTTTCCATGTTAGCACTATCCTTACTTAAGTCTTTACATTGATTAGGCCTCATCCAAGTGAATGCTCCGGAGGCGATCTGGACGGTGACCTTTTCTTTGTTACTTGGGATGACCAGCTGATTCCAGAGAAGGCTGATGAACCTATGGACTACGCTGCAGCTAGGCCACGCATAATGGACCATGTTGTTACACTTGAGGTATACTAAGTTCTATTTGCTATGATTCGCTGAAGCTTGTTTTTCCTGATGTCAGACTTTTTAATATCACCAAGGTTTAAATGTTTATGAATTGCGGTATTTCAGTGAGTTTAGGATCTTCTGCATGTTTCTACAATGTGCATATGCATTTAGGACTCCAACTCAACATGCATTGCAAAACCTGAGTGTTAGGGGGGCACACCTGTTAGTTCCATGAAATATGTGATGGTATAGTAACAGGTCAACTATGTACATATAGAACTGAGTTCGGTCTTTCAAATTCTAGTAATGTAGCTAGAATGTTATGATACAGAGAGGTCATGTGTGTCTGTAAAGTGATCAATCTACATGAAAGTACACTACACCATTGAAAAGCTTGAATGTTTTGAACCAAGTTTATGCTTAGCACACGTTTTAAGTCTTTCCTGTCCTGTAACTGCAGGAAATTCAGAAGCACTTCGTCAACTATATGATTAATGATACCCTGGGTACTATCTCCACCGCCCACCTGGTCCATGCGGACCGTAATCCGCTGAAAGCTCGAAGCCCGGAGTGCCTCGAGCTGGCAGCTCTGCACTCCATGGCCGTGGACTTCGCCAAGAATGGTGCTCCAGCGGAGATGCCCAACTATCTGCGTCCCCGGGAGTTCCCTGACTTCATGGAACGCTGGGAGAAGCCGATGTACGTCTCCAACGGCCCCATGGGAAAGCTGTACCGGGCAGCCGTGCGCCATGCCGAGAACTCGGAGGCGCTCCTGCCTGAGGGCCTGCAGAACTGGGCATATGACCCCGACCTGAAGGTCCGGGGCTTCCGTAAGTTCCTGGACGCCGCGGAGGAGCACTACGAGCTGTATGCTGAGAAGCTGGGCACACTGATGAATTACTACTCGGCAGAGGCCGAGGACGAGATCCTCACGGGCAACATCCGGAACAAGCTGCACTACCTGAAGCGTGACAACAAGAGGTACTTCGAAATGAAGGACCGGATCGTCGCTGCCGTCGATGCCCTGCACGACGAGGTGAGGGGCTGGCTCAAGGAGTGCCACGAAGCTGACAGGGAGAGGATGGCGTCGGCGTGGTATTACGTGACGTACCACCCGGACCGCCGCGGCGGGAAGAAGCTCTGGAGCTTCCCCTGGATTGCCTGCGACAACCTTCTGGCGATCAAGGCTGCCCGGCGGCAGGTGGACGGTGCCGTCCCGATGGACTGGGGCGCCTGACGTGCGCGCTGCTACATGCTGTAAAAAATGTTCAGTGCAGCTATCCGGCCGAACTATAAACCGGTGTGTTCTGTAGTTGTTGTGACTCTGGGTTTACCAATATTTGGATCGGTGGATGGTGTATGAACGTTAAGGAGTCTATTGGAGACTAGCGTTACTAGTTAATTGTTTGCATGCTCCATCGTTCTCTCCCAGTTTTAGCATGATATTTAGTCTGAAATATCTTTTTGTATCTTAGTCTGAAAAACTGATGAAGTGCTACAGAATTCAAAACAAAAAGAAAGGTGCAAATGCATTCCTTGACAGTAGCATTACCCGCGATGTGGGGAGAGGTTATCGAGATATTAGATGAAACCTAGGAAAACAATTTCAGCGAAATTTCACTGAAATATCCGACATTTCGTATTTATCGGTGGGGTCTGAAATGAAATCGAAATGAACAGTAACACCGAAATTCTGCCTTTGACTATCTTAATGCGTCTAAATTGTCTTGTTTGCATATACAACCATGATATTTTCTTGATTTGAGACAATATCTTTTGAAATCATGTCAAAACTTTTTTAAAAATTCAAATTTTGTCTGCCGAAATTTTCGAAATTCCCGATATTTCATGTTTATCGGTGACCTCTGAAATTTTTTTGTTTCTGAAATATTTTTCCTAGGATGAAACTGACAAGGCCATTACCCGTGACGCGGGGCCGGCTCGCCGTCGCTGCGTTCACGCACCTGGAGCTGTTCCTGGTGGAGGTCGACAACTATCTCATCCTCGAAGGCGACGACCTGCAGAAGCTGTCCCCGGCGTCGAGCGGCGTCCAACACTGGTACAAATGAAGCCTTAAATGGCGGGCGTTTTGGCCCTGCAGTGGCGGATAAAGCGTCCGCCACTGCGTCTGCGCCACTGGAAAAAAGAGAAGAGCAGTGACGGACGCATTCGTCCGCCACTGCAAGGCACCAAAAGGAATAAAAAAAAAGGCGGGCCCCACGGCCGCCCGCACCGCTCCCACCGGTGGGCCCACGGCCGCATTGCCGTCGTGGATCCCGTCGCGCCGCCGCCGTCGCGGAGCCCACCCGCCAGTCGCCGCCGTCGTGGAGCCTACAACCTGCAGCCCGCCGCCCTGGAGCCCACCTGCTTCGCCGCCGCGCCGTCGTTGCCGTGGAGCACGCCCCCTTCCTCGCCGTGCAGTCGCCGCCATGGATCCCGTCCGCTTCCTCGACGCGCCGGCGTGGATCCCGTCCGCTTCCTCGAGCGCCGCCCGATTCCGCATCCGCATCCGCCGCCGCCGCCGCCGCACCAGATCTGCAGACATGAGAGAGAAAAGAGTGAGGGAAAGAGGGAGGGAGAGAGAAAGAGAGAGACGCGACGGGAAAGACTGACCTGGAAGCACCGTGCCGCGACGAGGAGAGGTGGAAGAAGGTGCAACTCCACGCCTTGCTCTACCGCCGCGCGCCAAGCCCAGCTCCTCCGACGCTGCTCCGCACCTGAAGCCGCCAGATCCGCGCCGTCGTTGCCCCGCGCCGCGCCGTGGAGGAGAGAGCCGCGCCGCGCGCCGTTGTCCCTTGCCGGGCTGGCTTCTCCGTCGTCGGGCTCACTTCTCTGTCGTTGTTAACAAGAGCGCTGATGAAGATTCGACTGAGAGAGAGAGGAAAGGCAGGCTGGAGCAGAGGCAACGAGAGAAAGAAATTGAGAGAGAGTGCCTGTTGGTGATTTTTTATTCGTTCGATGGAGAGGAGATAAGGCTGGCGATAGCTTTTTTCATTTGTTTTCTTGGCTGGTAGCTCTTCAAGTGACGGTGGTAACACGTGACATCAGCGAGGTCCGTCATTAAACATCAAGTTAGCAGTGGCGCATATGAATGATGTAAGCAAAACCGCCACTACTAGGAGGGCTTCCTGATGATGTCAGCCGTGTCCGCCACTGCTATAACTAGTAGTGACGTATGATTCATGTCCGCCACCGCTATTTTGGACTCTGCGTCACTAAAGGCTCATATTGTACTAGTGCAAGTCGGCGCGCTCCGCGTTGGCGGCAAGCAGGCGTTCACTCTATAGTCATGCTGCCGACGATCGACGTGGTTCAGCAGCCTCAGCGTGGATGCCGGCGGCGCGCTCGCGTCTGTTGTCCTCGTCACGGCCGTCCTTTGGGCCGCGGGGTTCGACGTATGACGGCGTCGGGTTCCACTAGGGGAAGGCTCGTGCACTGGGCAGGGGCATGCCCAGCGACATGAGCATTTCGACGACGTCGTCTCCTTCACAAACGCGCTCCTCGACTGCGCGGTAAGCACGTGCCAAGGTTGTCATTAGGGCGACCGAGAAGATGTACCGGCTGGACACGGCGGTCTTTGCGACCATTGTTGCGGTTGGGAACTTATTACACCTCTGTGAACCAGATTGTCAAGAAGCTGTAGCTTGGGAACAGAAACTATAAGAGCATGCGTGTGCACGTGCGCAAAGTTAATTGGATTATCAGTATGCTTCAAAATCTTGCTCCGTTATTGGTTATTTGCCGCTTCAACAAGATATTACTCGGTTCTTTGGTTATTCCCACCATTGTTGGTTATGTCCCAATGCACTGCTGTTCTGGCGTGCGTGGTTTGTCAGAAACCAAGTTGTGCACAACCCCAAGATGATCAGCATCGGTACCTCTGTTGGTTTTCTGAAAAACTACAACGAGTTACTGTTGTTGATCTGGCAAACTAGACTAGCCAAAGCGGAGGTTGTGTCCGAGACCAAAGGGTAAAGGCGATGTCAGGACCGCTACACCTGAACGGTCTGTACCATGGTCACTTCCTCCGGATGGATGGGTGAAAGTAAATGTCCATGGTGCTTTCTCCTCCAAATCTCGCATGGCCAGTGCGGGAGTCATCGCCTGGGACTGTAAAGGTAATGTAATATTGTGTGTTTGGCGAGCTATTTCCAAGGCTACTTCTCTACCAAGGAGGTGGAAGCTTTGGCATGTAAGAAGGGCATTGCTGTTAATGGGTCAGGGGGCGAATAATCTTGGATTTTGGCCGTGCCGGCTCTATAGCATGTGAGAGGTTTTTTAGGTCTTCCTTGTGTTTTGTTTTAAATGACATTCGTGTCACGTGTTTGGGGTTTGCGCCAGAGGTAAAGCTCCTAGCTATTATGAAAGAACATAATTGTGCAGCAAACTCGTGCACAAAACACACACGCTTCTGTGTGGCAAGTGCAGGTTCCCTGTTGTGTGGAGCAATTGGTTACTTCGGATTGTAACCAATCGATAGAGTAATAAATAAAGCTCTCTTTTTTGGAAAAAAAAATGCTGAAAAAACAGAGCAAATCCAAAAAAAAAAATCGAATTATTAAAAGATCTATAGGAAAAAATATTATAATATAAAACTCTGTGAATGTGATGGGCTAATCCTCCACATTGTCCACAAGCAGACGCCAAAAAGTGATTAATGAGTAGGAGTAACTACTGCAGTTAACGCGAACAAAACCGGGTGAGAGCAGCGGGGGGCCGGCCGTGCGTGCTATCCTTGTCGAGTTCCGCTACCACCGCTGAGTTTGAATCGGAGGCCCAGCCAGGCTTCGCGCCTACGACCAGTGGGCTCGGAGCGGATACGTCATGGAGCGCGCGTCCTCCTATTCAAGGAGATTTATTATTTTTTTCCTTTTGTTTTACACTCAAAAAAGGAAACCGCTCCGTCATCACCTCACCTCCTCGTCTTCCTCGACCGAAGCGAGACAAAATCGAGAGAGAGGGAACGGCATTGCCTTAGCCCTGAAGCTAGAGCGCCGCCGACGATGGACGACTCGGAGGCGAGCGCGGCGGCGGTCACCCGCCCGCTCCTCGCCGTCGCCGTCGCCGGCGCCGGCGCGGCGGATGAGGCGGCGGCGGTGCCGCCGTGGCGGGATCAGCTGACGGCGCGAGGTCTGGCAGTGAGCGCGGGCCTGGGCGTGCTCTTCTGCCTCATCTCACTGAAGCTCGGCCTCACCACGGGGATCGTCCCCTCGCTCAACATCGCCGCCGCGCTGCTCGGCTACTTCCTTGTGCGCACCTGGACCGCGTTGCTCCAGAGGTTCGGCGTCGTGTCCAGGCCCTTCACAAGGCAAGAGAACACCGTCATCCAGACCTGCGTCGTCGCCTGCTCCGGCCTCACCGGCAGTGGTACGTGCTTTTCGCGTTATTACTACTGTCTTCCGGATTCCCAGGGAGCTTGCCTTGTTTGCTTATAGAGAGGACGTATTGCGATTTCGTGAACTGAATTTTTGGTTATCGGTCTGATAAAGATCTTTCTTTGATCGCTTAATTCTGTTTCGGAGGGTATACTGCAATTCTGTTTATTTGCATGCTGCTCTGAGGCTCTTGTGTGAGAGCCTGTTACTGTGTTTTAGAATCAGGCCTGACCGACTGAGTTATTCAGGTAGCTGTAAGTTGTAGAAGTGTTAAGTTCTGATTCTATACTCCTTCTGATCTTTTTTTTTTTCTTGACGTTCAGACAAAGGTTTCAGTTCAATTTTGCACTGCAATTCTTGTCTGACCGTCATCAAAAGAAAATCAGAGGGAGTATGTGTGGTTGGATATTAGTTATTTTCGCAGCATAATATCCTGATTCAGAGCTCCTATAACTAAGAAATAAAGCTCTTGTTTACCCGCAAAAAAAAAAAAAATCATGATTCAGAGATTCAGATAGTTGTGAATGGGGATTGCTGCATAAATATCTTATTTTTCAAAGTTTATTGTCTGGGGCGTTGGTCATGACTTTCCTTTTTTTTTTAATCGCATAACTTTGTTGCCTGAGGGTATAGTGCAATTCTGTTATTTGCATATATGGTGCTCTGAGGCTCATGTGTGACAGCTCGTCACTGTGTTTTTGGCCTCACTGGCTAAGAGATTCAGGTAGCTGTAAATTGTTCGAACTTGAAGTGTTCAGTTGTGATTATCTTCTATGTGGTTGGATATTAATTATTTTTGCGGAATAATAACTGCCTAATTCAGTGATTCAGATAGTTCTGAACGGGGATTGCTGCATAAGTATCTTATTTTTTGAAGCTTTATTGTCAGGGTCATTGGTCAGGACAAATTATTTCCTCTTATTTTTTAATACTAGATTATCAATGACCAATATTGTGCCTGCAGGTGGCTTTGGAAGTTATATGCTCGCGATGAATCACAAAACTTACGCAGCCATCGGGCCTGATTTTCCTGGTAATAGGGCTGTGGATGTAAAGGACCCTTCACTGGGCTGGATTATCGGGTTCATGTTTGTCGTTAGCTTCTTCGGGTTATTTAGTCTTGTTGCGCTGCGCAAGGTACCCATTCGCATCTTTGAACCATGCATTTATCTTTTATTATCTGATTCGAAGTTCATTCTGGAAGGCTCTTTTATCAAATATATTTACTCTTTCTTTTTGTTCAAAAAATGGTTTGTTTTGGTGTCTATCAGGTAATGGTGATTGATTACAAGCTGCCATACCCCAGTGGAACAGCCACGGCTACACTGATTAATAGCCTCCACACTACTGCTGGAGCGCAGCTTGCAGAGTAATACATTGATAACCATTGCTCTTTCATTTTGTACAGAAGTGATTAGTTTTTATTATACATACACTATATCTTGATCATCATGGGAAAATGCTAGTTAATAATGGTAAAACAAGTATGATTTCGTTTATCTACTTACATGGCACTTTGAATATACTGAATTTGAACTGCAAATTGTATTATACTCTTAACATCTAATAGTATGTTTATCCTTCTTGAAAACGAAATGCTCAATTAATCTGCATGAAATGCGTGCATGATTGATCCTAAGTTGTTTAGGAAAATATTCCTCCGGACAAAAGAAGGTAACATAGGGCCGTTTTGGACATTTACACATGGCCTGAAACCACATTATGTTGACCACTTATATACTGCTATGTATGTTCAACCTAATGGAACTGTAATCGTACAGAAGCATTGTTCGCCTGCCAATGAGGATGTTTCAAAGTTGTTATAGCACTTTTTTTAGAGACGTCAGGAATCATGAACATATACTCTTTTTTAGGCAATAATATTAATCATGAACATATAGTTGTGATAGTGCAATTCTATTTGTTGTGATTTTCTAACTGACTTAATTATTTTTTTGTGATGCATGTTTTATCGTTGCAGCAAGCAAGTTAATTGTCTTGGGAAGTACTTTGGCATTAGCTTTCTTTGGAACTGCTTTAAATGGTTTTTCAGTGGTGTAGGAAATTCTTGTGGTTTTGATAATTTCCCTTCTCTGGGACTCGCAGCATTTAAGAACACGTAAGTTTCTGTAACCACCTTTGTGATTCATGCAAGGTTCACAACCGAAAAAACATTTTATAATGTGCACGTCTCCTGTTTTCTACACACCTAACTTTTCAAATTTTTGTAGATTTTATTTTGATTTCAGTCCGACCTACATTGGATGTGGTCTTCTTACTCCACATATTGCTAATTGCTCTATGCTTCTGGGAGCCATCATATCGTGGGGTTTCCTTTGGCCATATATATCAACTAAAGCTGGGGACTGGTATCCAGCTAACTTAGGAAGCAATGACTTCAAAGGACTCTATGGATATAAGGTATGGTGATGAAAATTAGGATTCATCAAATGACATGCATTAACCGTCAATTGACATCTTTGGGAGTAAGCTAATAATATTGTTTATCTGATTCATCTACAAGAGCCACATTATGAATCAAAACGCCTGTAAAAAAAATCATTTGTTCCTGCTCTGTAATTAATAAATCTAGTAAATATGAGCAAAATGTAGGCCCTTGCTTTGAACTTGGGAGTATTCGGATTCTCTAACTGTTATGCATTTCACCTCTGGACATAGTAATTTTGAGAGCCTGTAAAACTGAGATTGATACTGCTGGGAACTTTATTATGTCCAAAGAAAAAGAAAGAAATATGGAATATGCATATGTTCCCTCCTTTCTTTTTTTATTGAAGTTCAGACGGCACTATGTCTTAACAACAAGAAAAAAAGGAAGGAGGGAGTATCTCTTAGTCAGTATTTTTATTGTAAGCAAAAACTAACTTGTATCTTTTGCCTTCCTTTCAGGTTTTCATATCTGTATCTGTGATACTCGGGGATGGTCTTTATAACCTCATTAAGATCATTTATGCTACTATCATGGAAATAATGATTGCACGATCAAAGCAAGGAAGGCTTCCACTTGTCCGAGTGGAGAAAGGTAATGTGATATTGCTATTTCCGTGAATAAAATGTGATATTCCTATTGTTTGGTTCTCGCATATCAAATTATCAATGGTTATAAATTGGACTTTGACTAACTCTTTTATATTTCATGAACAGATGATGAAGGTCCTAAATTATCAGACGAGGATATGCTTCGGAATAGGATATTCATAAATGACAGTATTCCTCTGTGGTTAGCAGGATCAGGTTATGTTGGCCTTGCAGCAATATCAACAGCAACTGTCCCAATGATCTTCCCACAGCTCAAGTGGTACCTTGTCCTCTCAGCATACCTTGTTGCTCCTCTACTTGCCTTCTGCAACTCCTATGGCGCTGGCCTAACTGACTGGAACCTTGCATCCACATATGGAAAAATTGGTCTTTTCATTTTTGCCTCATGGGTTGGTCAGAATGGAGGTGTGATTGCCGGGTTAGCAGCTTGTGGTGTTATGATGTCCATTGTGTCCACCGCTGCGGATCTGATGCAAGACTTCAGAACTGGGTACCTAACGCTATCTTCACCAAGGTCCATGTTTGTGTCACAGTTGATCGGGACTGCCCTTGGCTGCGTCATTGCTCCTCTCAGCTTTTGGCTTTACTGGACGGCTTTTGATGTTGGCAACCCTGATGGCATGTTCAAAGCTCCATACGCCGTCATTTTCCGTGAAATGTCGATTCTTGCCGTGGAAGGACTGTCAGCACTGCCGCAACACTGCCTAGCCATATGCTCTGCTTTCTTTGTCGCAGCTCTATTGATCAACCTTCTGCGGGATGCCACTCCGGCGAATGTGTCCCGATTCATCCCCGTCCCGATGGCTATGGCCATTCCCTTCTATCTTGGTGCATATTTTGCAATCGACATGTTTGTCGGGACAGTTATCTTGTTCATATGGGAGAGAGTGAACGAAGAGGAGTGTCGTGACTTCAAGGATGCGGTTGCATCTGGTTTGATACGCGGTGATGGGATTTGGAGCGTTCCTTCTGCACTCTTATCAATCTTAAGGATTGACCCGCCGATTTGCATGTATTTCAAGCCATCTGTTGGCAGCTGAAAATAGAGGGGTGTCTGCTATTTTGTTTGGGTGTTTCAATAGGACAGAATGACTCATATTTGTATTGAATGAATTTTACACAAATGTTCAGTTCCCGTGAAAGAAAAATTATATTTGCCCAAATGGGTTCTTAGTGTTGGCCATTGGAATTGTTCTTATCACGTAAAACCTTGAGGAGAGCTGCATTATCCTTTTTAACCAGTCATTGGTTTTCTAAAAATTACCAAAGAAGATACTGAATGTTGTATAGTTTAAAGAAACGAAACATATTGAACACCTAATTACCAAATTAGCCGATCTGTTGCATACTAACAGAACAATTCTAAGGAGATGGATCAAAAGAGTTGTACTCCTCAGGCAATGTATGCTCTTTCCTTCGTACAAGCCAGATATGTGTTAATAGGTGTCTCAAGTTAGGATTATAGAATTATGCTGAACCTGTCTAACTCAGCTTTGCTTTTGTGAAACTATATATATATATATATATTTTAAAAAAGGCGTGATATCTTAAGGAGTGGTTGCCTTAGGAATATTGGAGTGTGTTTCGGTGTTGTTACCATTTCTTCTATCCTCTGCACTGGAGTCTGCTTCCTAACATTGCCAACTCCAGCTTCACCACTGCCAGTTCCGAGTTAGTTGTATCGTATACGTTCTTAGATCATACTAACATCTTAATATGGGGTACCTGATTTTGGAATTTTACGAAACGGTCAACCTTGAGCTCAACACTATGCACATCCAATGTTGCCTGATTGGTAAGAAATAAAAATCTGTCAAGAGATGCTGGCAGATTTTCTAGTGACCCCGCATATAGTAATTTACACGGGTAGCTGCACCGTGCGCGGGCATATCTGCTACATCCCTATATATGGCTAACCTAGTTCACCATACTATTTCAATCATCACTTCAGTGTCGAGAATCCAATGACTTTGGTACCACTTTATTAGAATTCTGGATTTGATTCGGGGTACGAAATAAACTATGCTAACTATCTAACATGACAATAATGGTATGCAAGATTATGCGAGCAACAACATTCAATAGCTGACAACTATATATGGCCAACATTTGTAAATATTTATTTGCACGATTCTGAATGTCCTTGACAACAAAATAGAAGCATTATTACAATGGATTCGCTAATGCTTAATTTCACTCACTTGGCTCCTGCTCGCCAACAATGTCAATATTGCTATTGGAAGAACTGGCTCTCCATATTGCAAGTTTGTGATGGATATGGTCATGAACCCTTTGGTGTCCATCATGAACTTCCATCTTTTCCAACACAACTGCATTCTCCACGAGGAACTTTGCGATTTTGACCTCGAAGCAGTTGAAGTCCTCCAACTCAAACTTTAGCCTTATCTTCCTCAGATGACTTTCCAAGCAGGGGAACGAGCATGCTTGAAGCGCTAAAAGATCCGCATCGTCACACGATTTATCATCATCAACAACAATGTAACATGCAGATGCACCCGTTTCGGATTTGAGCCTCTTAAGCAACTCAGTGGATTTCTCGAGGTCCACCTGAGCTCTTCTTTCCTCTGACATATGAATTCCCTTGGGTAAGGCATAGAGGTCACCGTGTACCTTAAATTTGAGACGCAACTCCTGCATTGCTGGGCAGCAGTGGAGAAAGTTTGCTAATGTCAGCGCAGCGCCGTGTTTATCCACCTCATAAGATCCTTTGATTTCAAGGAACTTGAGACCAGGGAATTCTTTGAGGAACATGCCTTCCTGATCTTGATGAACGGCAATGTCGTTGATGTCCAGGAGCTTCAGCTTCAAGAACCGTAGACGACTGAAGCTCCCAATGGATTCCCAGAATACGGCGTGTGGCGGTTGAGGTGCTTCTTCCCTTGAAGAAGGAGGGTTGTAGCACCACCGTGTCGTGCAGAAGGTTATGTCCAAGTGCTGCAGGTTCGCTGGCATGCCGGACGCCGGCGTCGCCGCCGGGGTGAACGGTAAGTGCTCGAGGAATCCCTTGTAGCGGAGGAACCGAACGCCCGGAGCGTCGAGGTAGATGCCGTCAGTGTCGTGGCAGTGCAGCAGCGTCACGGCGACCATGGACCTCGGGCATCGGAGGAGGACGTGCCGCTTCGACATGGCCGCGTGCCAGTCGTTGTAGCTAAGCCCGAGCTCCTCCTCCTCCGGCGTGAAGGAGAATACGTCGAGCCGGAGCGTCGCGAGGTTCGGCGCGGCGTCGAGCATGGCCTGCAGGGCGACAAGAGATGAATTGCACGACGTCAGGCTCAGCGTGTCGAGGCGTGGGAAGACGGCGCCGGCGGCCGGCGGTCCGAGCGCGCAGCCGGCGAGCTCCAGCACCCGGAGCGACGCCGCGCACGGCAGGCGGCGCGTCGGCAGCTCGTAGTCGCATGTGGAGGCGAACTCCGCGTACAGGTGCAGGCAGAGCTCCTCCAGGCGCCGCGTCGCCGGCGCGGCCAGAACGGCGTCCATCCCCGGTGAGGACCCCATGACGTCCTCGCAGTAGTCCATGTGGTTGCTGCTGTCCACGTCGACGCTGAGCCTCCTGACCGGGCACCGCCCGGCGGCGGTGACCGCCGCCATGGCGTCGCGGAAGAGCAGCCTGCCCCCCTCTCCGCCGTCGTAGCCCACGTTCCAGTAGGACCTCGTGCTGAGGTTGACGGCGTCCGCCTGGAGCCACAGCGCGCGCCACCGCCGGGAGAGGGAGCTTGTGCGGGCAGCGTCGCCGGCGCGGAGGCAAGAGAGGACCCGCCGCAGAACCCTGTCCGGGAGGGCTGAGTGGTGATCGGCGGCGGCCATGGCGAGCGCCTCGCGGGGAAGAGATGAGAGGACACGAGATCGATCCGGCGGCACCGAGATTGGCGTGTTGCTCTGTCCACGGGCAAAACGTTTATAGGATACTACTGAAAACCGACTCTACACTAGCGCAACGCATATCTGTCTGGATCCAAGATAATGTGCAGCTAAACAAAACGAGTTTTACAGCCCACAGCATTCATTACAGGTCTCGTACGTAGAAACAAAATGAGCTGAAATTTGTTTTCGCTTCCTTCACAAAGAAGCAACCCGTTTTAAAACTTGATAAATAGCAAATTCCATTTTAATTTCGTCTATGCTTTTCTTGGCAGCTACTATATTTTACGAGGGCTGCTAGTGCCCGGCCATTTTTAGACTGTACGTACAAACATGCAGACGGAGTTTGCCGCCAGCACGGTAAGAATTGGGAAGGGCCAACGGTGTTCATGTCAGAGGTTTGGTTTGCCGTTCGGTCGTAACACAGTCGGGCAAATACAGTAGGATCTATAGCATGTAGATCTTGTGAATTTCAACCGCCTCCAAAAGATCCTTGCATTAGTCACCTTTGATGTGATTGTAACAACAAAGGAGCTCCTTGACCACGGGAATAGGAAAATCAACCAAACACACCACCGATCACTGCTACTGTTTGTATTAGTCACCACCATCATTCATCCATACTTCCTTTCACTAAGTTGTGCCTCCTCAAATTCAAGCTATTGTCTGCACAATCTCGCCATGAAGCATTGCCAACTGAACTTGGGTACTAAATTAGCCAACCTGTTGCATACTAACAGAATAATTCCAAGGATATGGGCCAATAGTGTTGTACTCCTCAGTCAATGTATGCTCTTCAATTCCCTTCGTACAAGCCAGATATCTGTTAGGATTAGAGAACTGTGCTGAACCTGTGTAACTCAGCTTTGCTTTTGTGATATGAAAACAAGCTGTGATCTCTTCAGGAGTGGTTACCTTAGGAATATAAGAGTGGGTTCGGGTGTTGTTACCACTAGGTGAATTCCCTGCGCGTTGCTGCGGGATTTTAGTATTATCTCTGGATGAATAGAAAGGTGAGACTACATAGATTATCTTACAAATAAATTTGGTAAGGGACGAAGAACTTATGAACTAATGCATATGTGACATTCTGTCATGCATTTCAGTCACCCACGGACGAAGAAATATGTGGTTAAGAACATCAACTGAACATATAAATTTTCTAATCAGATCTTTTGGTTGAATATGCATTAAAAAAAGAACTGGCTCTCCATATTGTGCTATTAAAAGAACTGGCTTTCGCTCACTTTCTTGGCTTCTGCTCACCAACAATGTCAATTGTGCTATTAGAAGAACTGGCTCTCCATGTTGCAAGTTTGCGATGGATATGGTCATGAACCCTTTGGTGTCCATCATGAACTTCCATCTTTTCCAACACAACTGCATTCTCCACGAGGAACTTTGCGATTTTGACCTCGAAGCAGTTGAAGTCCTCCAACTCAAACTTCAGACTTATCTTCCTCAAATGACTTTCCAAGCAGGGGAACGAGCGTGCTTGAAGCGCTAAAAGATCATCAGCATCATCACACGACCTATCGTCATCATCAAAACTGTAACATGCAAAAGCACTCGTTTCCGACTTGAGCCTCTTAAGCAACTCAATGGATTCTCGAGGTCCACCTGAGCTCTCCTTTCCTCTGACAGATGAATTCCCTTGGGGTAAGGCATAGAGGTCACCATGTATCTTAAATTTGAGGCGCAACTCCTGCATTGCTGGGCAACAGTGGAGAAAGTTTGCTAATGCCACCGCAGCACCGCTTTTATCCACCTCATAAGATCCTTTCACTTCAAGGAACTTGAGATCGGGGAACTCTTTCAAGAACGAGTGTTCCTGATCTGGATGAACGGCAATGTCATTGATGTCCAGGAGCTTCAGCTTTAAGAATCGTAGACGGCTCAATCTCCTAATGGATTCCTAGAACATGGCGTGTGGCGGTGGAGGAGCTTCTTCCCTTGAAGAAGGAGGGTTGTAGCACCACCGTGTCGTGCAGAAGCTGAAGCTGATGTCCAAGTGTTGCAGGTTCGCTGGCATGCCGGACAGTGTCGCCGCCGAGGAGAACGGGAAGTGCTCGAGGAATCCCTTGTAGCGGAGGAACCGAACGCCCGGCGCGTCGAGGAAGATGCTGTCGGTGTCATGGCAGTGCAGCAGCGTCAAGGCGGCCATGGACCTCGGGCACCGGAGGAGGACGCGTCGCTTTGACATTGCCGTGTACCAGCCGTTGTAGCTGAGCCTGATGTGGACGTGGGTGGGTTTGCAGCGGATCTTTCGGTGAGAGGTGGGGGATAACTTTAATTTGGATGTAGAGACGTTCACGGCCCAACTACAACCAACAAGGATGCGTCTTAGCGATCGGTTGTAAGCTTCATGACCATTGGAGTATGGAAACCCCAAAGGTATGAATGTTTTGGTGATTGGATGATCATGTCGTATGTGACTAACACTTTTGAAGGTTGTTGCCTATGGTCACATATGATGGAGGACTACGTCAACCTTTTCTCTATTGAAGATCTCGATGATTGGTTGCCTCGTCAACTCGGGACATTGGACTTGATGGAGTCGCGGTCGAGAAGATGGATCAAGGCTAAGGACATGCTAGATCCAAGCAAGTGTTGGCTTGATGGAGATGTAGGCTTGAGCCCATAAGAAAAATCGGACTATCAAGGGGGTTCGAGTTGGTTCTCTTAGTGCACACTAGTGGTAGAGATCATTGGATGCAATGTGAGGCTCTCAGAGGCTAGAGTGGCAGAAGAGACAGTTGAGGAACCAAGAAGAGTGAAGATGAAGTCAAGGATCGAGGAGATGATCAAGATGGACGTCAGAGGAAAGGCACAGTATGATACGGTGGTAGTCACCGTATGATACGGTGACTGCAGCTAGCAAATCCAGTGAAAGAAGAGTCACTGGTAGAAGTCACCGTATGATGGCCACCGTATGATACGGTGGGTCACCGTATGGTTTCCAGGAGAGCTGCAAAATGAAGAAGTTTGAAGAAGCTGAAGAGAAAAGGTCACCGTATGATACGGTGACAGTCAACGTATGATACAGTGACTATGAAGCAGCAAATCCAGTGAAAAAAGAGTCACTGGTAGAGTCACTGTATGATGGTCACCGTATGATACGGTGGGTCACCGTATGGTTTCCAGGGGATGTGCAATTTGGACAAGTTGCTGAAGAAGAGGAGAAAGAAGTCACCGTATGATACGGTGACTCTGAAGATCGAGATGTCAACAGGAGAGGCTGAATGAGAAGTAGTCACCGTATGATACGGTGACTAGGGCACCGTATGATACGGTGGCTACGCAGAAAAGACTGCTTTTGTGGCAACGACTAGTTTTATGTATTAAGGCTATAAATAGCTGGTTGCCTACCCCTGTGAGGGTCTCTTGGCCTGTGGAACAGGTGAGGTTGCCTAGGAGAAGCCAAGAGCAAGAAGAGAGAGCACTTGTTGAAGATTTGGAGTGATCTTAGTGCTATTGAGAGAGTAACAAGAGCATCCTTAATCTCTAGGGCTAGTGTGTGCATAGAGAGTCATCTTGAGTTGTTACTGTTGGTCTATGGCAAGACCTAGACCGGTTAGGCGTTGGTAGAGAGCTTGCCAAAGATTGTGGAAGTCTCTACAAGTTTGTACACGGTCTTCGTGCTTCCCGTGTGAAAGAAGCAACAAGAAGAGAGCGCCCTTTGGACCGCATCACGTGCGGATCCTTACCTACGGAGGAGTATCCGGAGTTGCCGGCGGGACGTGCCCGCGTCTTCACTTGGAGGGTGAAGAATGCTCTAGAGGGTATCGCCATCGAGCGGAGGGAGGGGTCGAGACTCCGGCGGGAGTGACCCAACGTGGACTAGGGGGAGGCGCCATCCTCCCGATACCACGGGCTAAAAATCCATGAGCAATCTCTATCTCCACCCTTTACTTACTAGCATTTACTCTTCCGCATTGATCTCTTGCTAGTAGAATTGATTGATAGGGTTGTTTGCTTTGCTCTTGGTAGAATTGCATGTGTAGGACTGCTCTTAGCTAGTCTTGTTAGTGTGTGCGCTTTGCTTGCTTCTTGTTATCACCTAGCAAACTAGTAGGATTGTTAAAGTACCTTGCCGGAGAAATTTACAAGAGATACCGATTCACCCCCCCCCTCTCGGTACTCCGTGATCCTTACACCGGTACACCAACTCCAGAGTTGTTCGCGATCTTGTGGAGCACAATCAACCAAATCACTAGGGTAATTCCTGCAAGCAATCGAAGAACAAGCAAGAACAAGATCAACAAGTAACTCAATAACTAAGGCGGGGTTCCGAATCAAGTAGTCCGGGTGGTCTAGTTGACACACGCGCCTATAAGTAAGTACCAATGGCTAAACTTTCAATCAATCAAAACCCAAACCCTAATGGTGTGGCGGCGGCCGTTTATAAAAACTCTAGGGTCGTGCAAGGACCCTTTGGACGTGCCCCTAATGGGCTCACACGAGATACAAGCCCAAAGGCCAAATAACGGCGGCGCAACACCGAGACAGATTCTAGATGTCAACTTGTTTTGAAGATTTCCGACGACTCTGGACGAATTTGGGCATGCGACTAGTGCCAATGGAAAGGTTATCTTGTTACTTTTCTATCCATATAAAGAACATCCAAATCCAAGACCGTATGCGACCTGGGTGATCGTTTTAGTACAGACTGCTCCTGGAGTCCGAAACGGACTCGAAACCGACTTGGATTGGGCCTCAAAGTTGAATTGCACTCCTTGCCGGCCCTCCACGCCTTTAAGCACATCTCCAGCTATCTCTTCATCATCACCATGGTTCCTAACAATAATTAATTCATTAGGTAGCATCTTATTCTCAAAACCTTATATAAAAGACATTAGAAACGAGCTCGCCGATAAAGTTGTCTGTCGTGCTCTAGCTTTTGTGGTTGAATCTTGCATGTTCAGAGAAGGAGTGTTGGTTGTATCTGTATGAGCCATGTCCTCATCAGAGCCCGAGCTCCTCCTCCTCCGCCGTGAAGGAGAAGACGTCGAGCCGGAGCGTCGTGAGGTTCGGTATCATGGCCCATGTTCCAGTAGGACATCGTGCTGAGGTTGACCGCGTCCGCCTGGAGCCACAGTGCGCGCCACCGCCGGAAGAGGGCGCTTGTGCGGGCAGCATCGCCGGCCCGGAGGAAAGAGAGGATCTGCGGCAGCACATGGTCCGGCTGAGAGGTGGTCGACGGTGGCCATGGCTAGCGCCTATTGGCGGGGAAGAGAGGGCACGAGATCGATGTGGCGTCACCAAGACTGGCGTGCTGCTCGGTTTACGGGCAAGACGTTTATAATAGGCTACTAATGAAAACCCACTCCCTAGTGCAACGCATATGTGTCTGGATCCTAGATAATGTACTGCTAAACAAAACGAGTTTGACAGCCCACACCCAGATTCATTACTGGTCTTACGTAGAAACAAAATGAGCAGAAATTTGTTTTCGCTTCCTTCACAAAGAAGCAACCGGTTTTAAATCTTGATAAAGAGCAAATTCCATTTTTAATTTCGTCTATGCTTTTTCTTGACAGCTACTATATTTTACGAGGGCTGCTACAGAGTCGACTCAAGTGTCTGGCCATTTTACTACTATACGTAGAAACATGCAGACGGAGTTTGCCACGAGCACGGTAAGAATTGGGAAGGACTAACAGTGTTTTGGTTTGCCGTTCGGTCGTAATACGGTCGGGCAAGTACAGTAGGGTCTATAGCATGTAGATCTTGTGAATTTCAACTGCCTCCAAAAGATCCTTGCATTAGTCACCTTTGATGTGATTGTAATAGGAAAATCAACCAAACACGCCACAGATCACTGCTACTGTTCGAATTAGTCACCACCATCATTCATCCATACTTCCTTTCACTAAGTTTTGCCTACTCAAATTCAAGCAATTGTCTGCACCATCTCGCCACAAAGCATTGCCAAGTGAACTTGGGTACCAAATTAGCCAACCTGTTGCGTACTAACTTAATAATTCTAAGGAGATGGACCAATAGTGTTGTACTCCTCAGGCAATGTATGCTATTCCCTTCGTACAAGCCAGATATGTGTTAATAGGTGTCTCAAGTCAGGATTAGAGAACTGTGTTGAACCTGTCTAACTCAGCATTGCTTTTGTGAAACTATACACTACCGGAAAATCGACGTTTGCCGAGTGTCTGAATCTTTGCCGAGTGTATTTGTTCAGGCACTCGGCAAACAATGATTTCATCGAGGGTAAAAAAAAAACAGTCGGCAAGTGTCAAAGAAAAAAAACACTCGGCAAAGATGAGTGTTTGCCGAGTTTTTTTTTCAGCACTCGGCAAAAAAAAAAAAAAAACTCGGCAAATTCAAATCATATTTTGAAGCAATAAAGTAATTCTAATTAAAAAAATTAACTACAAAGTTGTATAACTTCTCAAGATGTACAACTTTTATTTTGGTCATTATGAGTAAGATTGTTCACAAAATCTATCTCTCTCGTATAGTTTCATAAAACTAGAAAAGAGATATATATATAAATTGTGAACAATGTTACTACCACTATGTCGGATGATTAAATGACCAAAATAAATTGTGAACAATGTTACTACCACTATGTCGTATGATACGGTGGGTCACCGTATGGTTTCCAGGAGAGCTGCAAAATGAAGAAGTTTGAAGAAGCTGAAGAGAAAAGGTTACCGTATGATACGGTGACAGTCAGCGTATGATACGGTGACTATGAAGCAGCAAATCCAGTGAAAGAAGAGTCACTGGTAGAGTCACCGTATGATGGTCACCGTATGATACGGTGGGTCACCGTATGGTTTCCAGGGGATGTGCAATTTGGACAAGTTGCTGAAGAAGAGGAGAAAGAAGTCACCGTATGATACGGTGCCAGTCACCGTATGATACGATGACTGGCACCGTATGATACGATGACTGTGAAGATCGAGATGTCAGCAGGAGAGGCTGAATGAGAAGTAGTCACCGTATGATACGATGACTAGGGCACCGTATGATACGGTGGCTACGCAGAAAAGACTGCTTTTGTGGCAACGACTAGTTTTATGGATTGAGGCTATAAATAGCTGGTTGCCTACCCCTGTGAGGGTCTCTTGGCCAGTGGAATAGGTGAGGTTGCCTAGGAGAAGCCAAGAGAAAGAAGAGAGAGCACTTGTTGAAGATTTGGAGTGATCTTAGTGCTATTGAGAGAGTAACAAGAGCATCCTTGATCTTTAGGGCTAGTGTGTGCATAGAGAGTCATCTTGAGCTGTTACTCTTGGTCTATGGCAAGACCTAGACCGGTTAGGCGTTGGTAGAGAGCTTGCCAAAGATTGTGGAAGTCTCTACAAGTTTGTACACGGTCTTCGTGCTTCCCATGTGAAAGAAGCAACAAGGAGAGAGCGCCATTTGGACCGCATCACGTGCGGATCCTTACCCTCGGAGGAGTATCCGGAGTTGCCGGCGGGACGTGCCCGCATCTTCACTTGGAGGGTGAAGAATGCTCTAGAGGGGATCGCCATCGAGCGGAGGGAGGGGTCGAGACTCCGGCGGGAGTGACCCAACGTGGACTAGGGGGAGGCGCCATCCTCCCGATACCACGGGCTAAAAATCCATGAGCAATCTTTATCTCATCCCTTTACTTACTAGCATTTACTCTTCCGCATTTATCTCTTGCTAGTAGAATTGATTGATAGGGTTGTTTGCTTTGCTCTTGGTAGAGTTGCATGTGCAGGGCTGCTCTTAGCTAGTCTTGTTAGTGTGTGCGCTTTGCTTGCTTCTTGTTATCACCTAGCAAACTAGTAGGATTGTTAAAGTACCTTGCCGGAGAAATTTATAAGAGCTACCGATTCACCCCCCCCCTCTCGGTACTCCGTGATCCTTACAAGTGGTATCAGAGCCTCGTGCTCAAAATAGGGCTTAACCGCCTTTGAGTAAGGATGCCGGGAGGAAGCGGGCCACCCACGTTCGATGGGACTGACTATGCTTATTGGAAGGCTCGTATGCAAGCCTACCTTGAGGCTATCGATCCCAACGCGTGGCGTGTGACAAGTGAGTTAGTTGCACTTGTAGATGACAAAGGAGAGGTCATTGAAAATCTCACTAAATCAAACGCCAAGGCTAAAAATGCATTGTTTGAAGCGATCACGAATGATGTCTTTGCTCGCATCAAGTCCGCGGGAACCGCTCATGAGATTTGGCAACAAATACAAGTTACTCATGAGGGGGCTGTGGATGTGAAAGAGGAAAGATATTATGTGCTCAAAGATAAGTATGACTCCTTTACTATGTCATCAAGTGAATCTATTAATGATGCCTATTCTCGTTTGAACTTGATTGTAGAGGACATCAACTCACTCGGTGTGAAGGAGAAGGTCGATGATGCCGGGCTCGTTCCAAGGGAAAAGTACGGCGCACTCATCTCGTGCCTCTTCAACACCTCACTCGAAGGCCTTACAACGCACAAGTTGATTGGGAAGATCACCGCCTTCGAGAGTTATCACCTCGACCTCAAGCCCGACGAGAAGCCGACCAAGAACCTTGCTTTTCCGGTCGAGAGCTCAAGCAAGATGAAGGGCAAGAAGGTGATCGTCCACGAATCATGTGAAGATGGGGTGGATGAAGATGAAGAAGATGATGAGTTCTTGCAAATCCGCCCCGATGAGCTCGCTCTCATCATGAAGAGGAGTAACTTCTTCAATCGGCGCTCCAAGAAAGACTCCGTGTGCTATAATTGTGGTGATAAGGGCCACTTTGCCAAAGAGTGCACGAAGCCTATTAAGAAGACCAAGAAGAAGCCGCAAGACTCAAGCGACGATGAAGATGAAGAACCGAGGGTCAAGTACAAGAAGAAGAAGAAGTTTGTCAAGAAGGACAACCCCAAGGCCAAAGACAAGAAGAAACCGTCTCGCAAGGGTTTTGTTGTGCAAGATTGGGTGATCGATGAAGACTCAAGCGAGCAAGTTGCCGGAATTGTCCTCACAAACGTCTCAAGTGACTTACCTCCACCTCCTATGTGCATGATGGCAAGGGACTTTGATAGTAATGATGAGGATGAAGAAGAATTTGGAGAGGAAGATAGACCCACCTACAAGGAGTTGTTAAGTGCCCTTGATCTTGCCGGCAAGATAATGAAGAAAAAAGATAAGATCATTGCAAGGCTTGAGAAGGAGCATGACGTTGCCGTGTTTCAGGTCGAGCAATTGGAGGAAGAACTCAAGGATGTCACCATCTCTCACAAGATCATTGAAGATGACTACAAGAAGCTCAATGAGAAGCATGAGGCACTTGAGATTGCATATCAAGCACTCGACCTCGAAAAGTGTAACAACCCCACTCCTAGCTCATCTCCCTCAAATTCATCTTATATCACTTGTGATGAGCTAACCCCCTCTCGTGAGCTTGTTTCGCTTGATGAGTCCATCTTGAAGGACTATCACAAACTCAAGGAAGAGAGGGCGATGGTGATGGACGGCTTCGAGAGGCTTGCTCGGGGAAGGACATTGCACAAGGAGATTCTCGGAAGAAATCTTATCAACAACGTCGAGCACAAGGGACTTGGATCCTACCCCGCCACCGTCAACATCATCGGCAATGAAGACACTATTCCATCTTGGGTGATCCCTCTTATGGCGGATGATTACTATTGTGAGAAGTGTTGTCAAGATGGACACACTTACAAGAATTGCCCCACGGTGAGAAATTCCAAGTCTATGCCTAACGCTAACTTGTTCCATGAGAACACCCACTTCAAGCTCTTTAGGGACAAGAAGGGAAAGGTGAAGGCCAAGGCACTTGGAACACCGGACAAGAAGAGGAAGATTTGGGTTCCCAAGTGCGTCGTTGACCGCGAGCGGCCAATGAAGTACGAGTGGGTCCCCAAGACCGGGACCTAGATGGTTGGTGGTGGTGGACCGAGTGCCGAGTTGAAGATTCATCAAGGTCCACCACAAGCTTCGAGTGCGTCAACGACACATCTACTCTTCAAGGAGGTAACCTTGTATCATAGTAGTAGTAGTTTTCTTTTCTTGCATTTGTCTTTGCATGGTAGCTAGGTGCTCCTTTGTGAACTAGTATGTTTGCATCCATGCATGTGTAAATATCTAAAAAGAAAAGAACATAAAAATTAGTTCAAGGTCTAACTTTCTCAAGATAACCGTGAACATGGGGGATGTTTGAGTTGGTGGCTTGTATGACTCAAGGCAAGGTTTGGTTCATGGTGAATAAGCTTGAGAGAGGTTCAAACTTGACCTTGAGTAGGTTTCCTTTATGCAATGTCTTTAATTTTGCTTGCATCTCACATGGCATATTTACTTTTACTTGCATTTGTATGATATGCTTGTCTCATGCATTGCATATAGGAAATCACATAGGAGCCATCACACTATGTGGAAAGTGCTTCATGATCCATATGATATCACATCCCATCAAAGTGTGATTAAAGGAAAGGATTGTGCTTCATGCCCATTGAGCATTGCCTAATGATCCTCGAGGTTAAATCTACTCGCACGGGTCATTGGCAAAGGGCTCATACATACCCCTCCTTTGGTTCTTCTCTTTTGGCTCTTTTTGGCTTGCATCTTATTTGATTTTTCAAAAATTATTATATGCCTAAGTGCAGCGTATATTGGCTTATTTTCAAAGGAGTGGTTGACCCTTTCTGGTCCATACATGGTGTTTATTTGGTTTTTATGTGAGATGTATGGACATAGAAAGATTTTCCTTGAAATTCAGCGTTTCTGGTGGTCATCGTATTATACGATGCTAATCACCGTATCATACGGTGAGTGTTTTTACTCTGAGGTCCCACTGGACAGGAATCTACTGTCACCGTATCATACGGTGCCAGTCACCGTATGATACGGTGACTAGTTGATCAGTGCCCTGTCTGGTGGGATCACCGTATTATACGGTGCTTATCAGCGTGTCATACGGTGACCAGGTTGACCGTTGTATCTCCTTTTCAATCTCAGCCGTTGATTCAAACCTTGATTCAATCACAGTCGTTCATCTCGGTTTAACCTAATCTCCAACGTTCACCTCGAGTTACTGTGCATCGTTCTCTTTTCACCGCCGCACTTCACCGCGTCGAGCGCTCCCGCCACTGCGTCGCCCTTCCCGCACGGGCGCGCCGCCTGTACGCCTCGCCGTCGACCAGCGCTGCCGCCTCGCGCAGCAACGCCGCCACCACAGCACGCCGCCGCAGCTCCCCAGCTCCACCCGCAGCCGCGCCGTGCAAACCCTAGCTCTCGCCCGCTCGACGTTGCCGCTACCGCACCATCTCGCGCTCGTCGTCGCCGTGCAGCGCCCTCGCCGTCGTCGTCCTCTCCTCCGTCATCTCCTGCGCGAGGAAGGAGGAGCACCTTCGGTCGACCTCGTCGTCGTCATCTTCAAGTCCGGTGAGGGTTCCGGCACAAGTTCTCTCAATTCCGGCGAGGAATTCTCAATTCCGGCGAGCTTCTATTGAAATTCATGCTTATTTGATGCACAATAGCTCGATTGACTGCTTAGGGCGTCGAAATTTTGCTCTTTTTCATCTTATCATGCCCTAATTCGATGATTTCCATCTATCCGTAGCGAAATGTGCATGAGTGCTCTCGATTGCTGCTAGTTTAGATGGTATTCATCCTCTATGTGTTGTAGATGCAGTAAAGTTCATACCTTTGTACAGCACATAGGCACTAGTGTTGATTGTTGTGCGTAAATTTATCTTTTGCACATCACACTAGTGTTTGATTCCTCGATTAGTGTCACATTGAGTTGCTTGCTATGCTTGTATGTGCACTAATTGATCTCCACCCATAGTCAACAAATGCCGTTGTTCACATTGCTTACTTTGCCGGCATTGTGTCCTTCACCTCAGCGCTAGGACTTCATATAGATTATTTATGCGCTTTCCTACGATTCTTGCTTGTAGATCATATTAGGTTATTCTATTCTCATATACCCTGTCTATATTCCTATCGTGCAGTGGCAGTTGTCAGTGGTCAGCTCAGAGGACAGTGGTAGCTGACAGTGCAGTGATCAGTGGACGGATTTGGGGCCAAGCCCTTGATCCTATCTTTGGCAGCCAGCTTGTCAGTGGACGGGTTGGTGAGCCAAGCTCACTCGCCCTATCTTGTCAAAGGGCAGTTGGACAGCAGCCATGGCCAGAGACAGAGGCAGAGGCAGGGGACAGGACAGAGGGAAGGGCAAGGCAGTGGTGGAGCCCAAGGCTAAGAAGCCTCGTACTCCTACAGTACACACAGGTGATCCTCAGAATGATGCTGCTATACGTCGAGCTCTTCGAGGACAGGGACCACCAGCTGGAGGCAGCAGAGGTGGCTTGAGGCTCACTGAGAGTCAGACTCCACTCAGGAGGTCTACTCGAGTGAGGTTCTCTACACAGGAGACTCCGTCCCGAGGAGCGGGTACGTCGAGGGCTCCGGAGGAGGCTAAGGACACAGACAGCAGCTCCACCTCCAGCTCTGGCAGTGCTGAGGAGGAGGAGGTTGAGCTTGAGGAGGAGGACGAGCTCGAGGAGGCTGAGGCCCGAGTGGACAGTGGGGGTTTCTTTGGTGGTGCCTCTCTACCTCAGGATGAGGAGTCGAGGAAGAGGAGACGTGCTATAGCTGAGAAGGCTATGATGAGAGAGGCTGCTGCACCTGCTGCTCACCAAAGGGACTTTCTCAAGGTCGACACCAGGACCTTGCAGTCTTTGAGGCAGGTGGCAGAGCATGTGTGGGCTCCTTTGAGGAACAGGGACATGATGGCAGGCTCCAGGTACTGGACCATCTTGCAGAGGCAGATTGGTGAGGCACTTCTCAGGGCTGAGAGTCAGAAGGGGCCCAAGCTGTACACTACCCACAAGTATGTGGTGCCCAGACGTCTTTCCTTAGCAGTTGGGAGAGAGATGGAGTCCAGGATGACCTACATGCCTGGCTTGAGGACACTGCTGGGAGTTCCCATGAGGTACAGGACAGATATCATCAGGGACTTCTATGCTACACTCTCGGTGGCCGAGGACAGGAGTGCTATATGGTTCATGTTTGAGGGCCAGCCAGTGAGGATGACACGAGCTGATATTCTCAGAGTGCTGGGGGCAGAGGCCAGTGACAGGATGCTCCACAACCTTGCTCATGAGGGAGCTAGACCACCCCGCAGACCTTCAGGGGGAGTGGTACCTTCAGACGACATGATGAGGGTTGCCTTTCCACCACCCTATGAGCAGAGGTACAGCAGGCTGCCACACAGACTGACACATGAGGCTAGAGCTATGAGGGCAGTGCTGAGCAGGACCATCATACCCCGAGAGGGTTATCAGGACAAGATTTCTTGTCTAGTGCAGTGGACACTTGCCTCCATACTCACTGAGCAGCCGTTTGACTTGGCAGATCTTATCATATGTCAGCTGCAGGATGTGATTACAGAGAGGGTGGGCTCCAGGATGCTACCTTTTGGACCTTTCATCTGCTGGTTGATGTGGATGAATGGCTTTATGACTGATGCTCAGTACGAGGCTCTTCCAGAGGTGACCACAGAGTATGTACTGCTGCCCCCTAGTGACCCACGTTGTATACAGAGAGCTGATGCTTCACAGAGCAGCTCATCACAGGACAGAGGCGCAGAGATGCAGAGTGGAGCTACTGACGAGAGGGACTTCTCACTAGAGTCCCCACTACACCAGGGAGCAGATCCAGACTACACACCAGCTCCACCTCCCCCAGTGAGTGCTCCACCAGCTGCAGCAGCTACCTCTACAGATCCTTCAGTACTTGCACAGCTTGAGATGCTCCGACAGAGGCTTAATCAACAGGAGCAGTGGAGACAGGACCGGAAGAGGAGAGACGCCGAGCACAGACAGTGGTCTCAGCAGATGGCAGAGACTCTGAGGGGCCCACAGATGGCCAACCAGGGTATGTTTGGTTACTTCGCTGCAGCTTTCAGCTACCTTGGTCAGGTGGTTCCAGGGATGCCTCCTATGCCTTCGATGGTTTTACCTACACTGGTTCCACCACATGGACTCTAGCTTCCACAGGCCACAGCTGCTCCAGGGTCGTTCACTTCTATGCTTTCAGCCCCTATGACACCCGCAGGACAGCTATCTCAGAGTCCTCTTGGTTCAGTGTTTGCTAGAGCTTCAGGGATGGCAGGTCTCTCACAGGCTGGACCTTCACAGGCAGGTCCTTCTTCGACTCCGTTCCTGACACCGGGCCAGTTCATGACTCTATCTGCCTTCCTGATGAGTACTTCACCGGCAGTGGTCCCAGCTCAGCACATCCCTTCAGTGACGAGGATCTCATCCCCTATGCCAGTATCAGCACTTGACTTTTCAGGGATTGAGTCTCCAGTTACCTCAGCCCCAGTTACTACCAGTGTGATCTCTTCTCCAGTTACTACTGAGGCAGTGATCACCATTTCAGAGGCTGCAGCTTCTCCACCACCAGGGATTGCATATCTAGATACCCTAGAGGACTTGCTTGCAGTAGGCATTGATGAGGAGACATCAGATATCACAGCTGCCAAGGCCAGTGGAGAGATAGTCAGTGACTCCAGCTCTCGATCTCGCAGTCCTTCAGTTCACACCGCTTCAGAGTCTGAGGTCGATGAGCGTGTTGCTGAGCTTGAGCGTACACTTGCACAGCCAGTTACATCTCCTCCAGCTGACAGGCAGATAGTGATGTATACCCGTCGTTGCCAGACTCCAGAGATAGAGGTGCAGACTTCTCGACGACTCCAGACTCCAGAGTTAGGGATGCCCAGGACGATGACTTGGACAGCACCAGTGGCACCTACTCAGCGGGACAGCACGACAGCTACAGTGGCAGGCACAGCTTCAGGGGGAGTCAGCTCTTCTACTTCAGAGGCCACTGCACCACGTCCAGACCCCGATGCGTAGGATAGCATATCTTTCCTCAATGATCTTTTTGGTACTTGGTGCCAAAGGGGGAGAGAATGTCTAGGGGGAGTTGGGAGTGAGACTTGATCGAAAGTGCTTGTACCTAGGGGGAGCTCTCGGGCATTTTGGATAGTCAGGACTTTTGGAGTTATTTTGTATATTCTTTTGGATGTTCATGGTTCTCGATGAGCTCGGTCTTCCTTTGCCTTGTTTTTAGCTCATCGAGAATGCACTTGGTTTCATTTACATACACTGCACTCGTATTATATATCTATCTGGTATCGTTATGCCTGTGATGTATGTGTTGATACCTTGTGTATGTATCCCTTACTTGTGATGATTTGTGGACTAACCTGCTTTTTGCAGGATTTATTTGTTATCTTATCATCACAAGAGTCGTGGACATAGCTCTTTGCTCTCTACTTACATATCACCCTTGTGCACTAACTCCATTTTGCAGGTGATACCTTTTTGAGCTATGTCCCTCTCTTAGCTATTCATCATGATTATACTCTTTATCTATCCTATAACATGATGCATAGTTCTTAGTGATCGAGTACTACGACGCTCTTGCTCTTGCATTCACCCGTATCCTTGTTACTTGAGCGGTCTAGTTATGCTTTGCTTTCTCATTCAATCATCTCGATCAATACTTGCGCGTTCTTTCCATATCTTTTATGTATGTTGTCACCAATCACCAAAAAGGGGGAGATTGTAAGCTTCATGACCATTGGAGTATGGAGACCCCAAAGGTATGAATGTTTTGGTGATTGGATGATCATGTCGTATGTGACTAACACTTTTGAAGGTTGTTGCCTATGGTCGCATATGATGGAGGACTATGTCAACCTTTTCTCTATTGAAGATCTCGATGATTGGTTACCTCGTCAACTCGGGACATTAGACTTGATGGAGTCGCGGTCGAGAAGATAGATCAAGGCTAAGGACATGCTAGATCCAAGCAAGTGTTGGCTTGGTGTAGATGTAGGCTTGAGTCCATAAGAAAAACCGGACTATCAAGGGGGTTCGAGTTGGTTCTCTTAGTGCACACTAGTGGTAGAGATCATTGGATGCAATGTGAGGCTCTCAGAGGCTAGAGTGGCAGAAGAGACAGTTGAGGAACCAAGAAGAGTGAAGATGAAGTCAATGATCGAGGAGATGATCAAGATGGACGTCAGAGGAAAGCCACCGTATGATACGGTGGTAGTCACCGTATGATACGGTGACTGCAGCCAGCAAATCCAGTGAAAGAAGAGTCACTGGTAGAAGTCACCGTATGATGACCACCGTATGATACGGTGGGTCACCGTATGGTTTCCAGGAGAGCTGCAAAATGAAGAAGTTTGAAGAAGCTGAAGAGAAAAGGTCACCGTATGATACGGTGACAGTCAGTGTATGATACGGTGACTATGAAGCAGCAAATCCAGTGAAAGAAGAGTCACTGGTAGAGTCACCGTATGATACGGTGGGTCACCGTATGGTTTTCAGGGGATGTGCAATTTGGACAAGTTGCTGAAGAAGAGGAGAAAGAAGTCACCGTATGATACGGTGACTGTGAAGATCGAGATGTCAGCAGGAGAGGCTGAATGAGAAGTAGTCACCGTATGATATGGTGACTAGGGCACCGTATGATACGGTGGCTACGCAGAAAAGACTGCTTTTGTGGCAACGGCTAGTTTTATGGATTGAGGCTATAAATAGCTGGTTGCCTACCCCGGTGAGGGTCTCTTGACTAGTGGAACAGGTGAGGTTGCCTAGGAGAAGCTAAGAGCAAGAAGAGAGAGCACTTGTTGAAGATTTGGAGTGATCTTAGTGCTATTGAGAGAGTAACAAGAGCATCCTTGATCTCTAGGGCTAGTGTGTGCATAGAGAGTCATCTTGAGCTGTTACTCTTGGTCTATGGAAAGACCTAGACCGGTTAGGCGTTGGTAGAGAGCTTGCCAAAGATTGTGGAAGTCTCTACAAGTTTGTACACGGTCTTCGTGCTTCCCGTGTGAAATAAGCAACAAGGAGAGAGCACCCTTTGGACCGCATCACGTGCGGATCCTTACCCTCGGAGGAGTATCCGGAGTTGCCGGCGGGACGTGCCCGCGTCTTCACTTGGAGGGTGAAGAATGCTCTAGAAGGGATCGCCATCGAGCGGAGGGAGGGGTCGAGACTCCAGCGGGAGTGACCCAACGTGGACTAGTGTGTGCGCTTTGCTTGCTTCTTGTTATCACCTAGCAAACTAGTAGGATTGTTAAAGTACCTTGCCGGAGAAATTTACAACAGCTACCGATTCACCCCCCCCCCCCCACCCCTCTCGGTACTCCGTGATCCTTACACCAACTCCAGAGTTGTTCGCGATCTTATGGAGCACAATCAACCAAACCACTAGGGTAATTCCTGCAAGCAATCGAAGAACAAGCAAGAACAAGATCAACAAGTAACTCAATAACTAACGCGGGGTTCCGAATCAAGTAGTCCGGGTGATCTAGTCGACACACGCGCCTACAAGGAAGTACTAATGGCTAAACTTTCAATCAATCAAAACCCAAACCCTAATGGTGTGGCGGCGGCCGTTTATAAAAACTCTAGGGTCGTGCAAGGACCCTTTGGACGTGCCCCTAATGGGCTCACATGAGATACAAGCCCAAAGGCCAAATAACGGCGGCGCAACACCGAGACAGGTTCTAGATGTCAACTTGTTTTGAAAATTTCCGACGACTCTGGACGAATTTGGGCATGCGACTAGTGCCAATGGAAAGGTTACCTTGTTACTTTTCTATCCATATAAAAAACATCCAAATCCAAGACCGTATGCGACCTGGGTGACCGTTTTAGTACAGACTGCTCCTGGAGTCCGAAACGGACTCGAAACCGACTTGGATTGGGCCTCAAAGTTGAATTGCACTCCTTGCCGGCCCTCCACGCCTTTAAGCACATCTCCAGCTATCTCTTCATCATCACCATGGTTCCTAACAATAATTAATTCATTAGGTAGCATCTTATTCTCAAAACCTTATATAAAAGACATTAGAAACGAGCTCGCCGATAAAGTTGTCTGTCGTGCTCTAGCTTTTGTGGTTGAATCTTGCATGTTCAGAGAAGGAGTGTTGGTTGTATCTGTATGAGCCATGTCCTCATCAGAGCCCGAGCTCCTCCTCCTCCGCCGTGAAGGAGAAGACGTCGAGCCGGAGCGTCGTGAGGTTTGGCATCATAGCCCATGTTCCAGTAGGACATCGTGCTGAGGTTGACTGCGTCCGCCTAGAGCCACAGTGCGCGCCACCGCCGGAAGAGGGCGCTTGTGCGGGCGGCATCGCCGGCGCGGAGGAAAGAGAGGATCTGCGGCAGCACATTGTCGGGCTGAGAGGCGGTCGACGGTGGCCATGGCTAGCGCCTAGTGGCGGGGAAGAGAGGGCACGAGATCGATGTGGCGTCACCAAGACTGGCGTGCTGCTCGGTTTACGGGCAAAACGTTTATAATAGGCTACTAATGAAAACCGACTCCCTAGTGCAACGCATATGTGTCTGGATCCTAGATAATGTACTGCTAAACAAAACGAGTTTGACAGCCCACACCCAGATTCATTACTGGTCTTACGTAGAAACAAAATGAGCAGAAATTTGTTTTCGCTTCCTTCACAAAGAAGCAACCGGTTTTAAATCTTGATAAAGAGCAAATTCCATTTTTAATTTCGTCTATGCATTTTCTTGACAGCTACAATATTTTACGAGGGCTGCTACAGAGTCGACTCAAGTGTCTGGCCATTTTACTACTATACGTAGAAACATGCAGACAGAGTTTGCCACGAGCACGGTAAGAATTGGGAAGGACTAACAGTGTTCACGTCAGAGGTTTGGTTTGCCGTTCGGTCGTAATACGGTCGGGCAAGTACAGTAGGGTCTATAGCATGTAGATCTTGTGAATTTCAACTGCCTCCAAAAGATCCTTGCATTAGTCACCTTTGATGTGATTGTAATAGGAAAATCAACCAAACACGCCACGGATCACTGCTACTGTTCGAATTAGTCACCACCATCATTCATCCATACTTCCTTTCACTAAGTTTTGCCTACTCAAATTCAAGCAATTGTCTGCACCATCTCGCCACAAAGCATTGCCAAGTGAACTTGGGTACCAAATTAGCCAACCTGTTGCGTACTAACTTAATAATTCTAAGGAGATGGACCAATAGTGTTGTACTCCTCAGGCAATGTATGCTATTCCCTTCGTACAAGCCAGATATGTGTTAATAGGTGTCTCAAGTCAGGATTAGAGAACTGTGTTGAACCTGTCTAACTCAGCATTGCTTTTGTGAAACTATACACTACTGGAAAATCGACGTTTGCCGAGTGTCTGAAACTTTGCCGAGTGTATTTCTCCAGGCACTCGGCAAACAACGATTTCATCGAGGGTAAAAAAAAAACAATCGGCAAGTGTCAAAGAAAAAAAACACTCGGCAAAGATGAGTGTTTGCCGAGTTTTTTTTTCAGCACTCGGCAAAAAAAAAAAACACTCGGCAAATTCAAATCATATTTTGAAGCAATAAAGTACATCGAATTAAAAAAATTAACTACAAAGTTGTATAACTTCTCAAGATGTACAACTTTTATTTTGGTCATTATGAGTAAGATTGTTCACAAAATCTATCTCTCTCGTATAGTTTCATAAAACTAGAAAAGAGATATATATATAAATTGTGAACAATGTTACTACCACTATGTCGGATGATTAAATGACCAAAATAAAAGTTGTAGATCTTTAGAAGTTTTACAACTTTGTTGTTGAACACTTTTTAATTCAAATTAATTTTGTCAACAAAAAAGTACGTTTGAATTTCTCAAATTTGAAAATTAGATTTTTTCAAACGACCTCGGATGGAGAAACAGTAAAAATAAAAGTTGCTGATATAGAAAGTTATGAAACTTTGTAGTTGACAACTTGTTTATTTGAAATCATATTGTCAACGAATAACTAAGTTTGAATTTCTCAAATTTGAAACTCAAATTTTGTAAACGACCTCAGATGGAAAAACTACTAAAATGATGGGGTTAATTTGAGTTATGCCATTGCAAATTTGCTGGTTTTGAAATATACCACTACAAATCACGAAACCCGGCCAGTGCCATTACAATTTGTCTCTTCTATGAAATATGCCATGGCCATACGTTTTCAAAACCGCAAATTTATAATGGCATATATCAAATTAAGCCATGATGAAATTAAAAATGTAAATAGCTGAGTTAAAAGAATGGAGAGACAAAGCATATCACAACTCAGCTATATACAAGGAGCGAACAAAACGCTGGCATGACCAGCGAATAAGGTTGAAGGAGTTCAAGATTGGAGATAAGGTGTTGCTATTCAATTCAAGGGTAAAACTCTTCGGGCATGGAAAATTGAAAAGCAATTGGAACGGGCCATACACAGTCATCGACACGTCGACCACGGGGCAATCACACCCCAAGACGATGGAGGTAATGCATTCAAGGTAAATGACCAACGTCTCAAAAATTACTTTGAACCCAAAGTGAATGAAGAATTCGATGTCATGAATTTAATTGAGTTTAACCATACATCTTGACATCTCTATTTCTTTATTTTACCCATAGTACTTATTTTATAAATAACTAGTTATAAGAAAAGCAGCACAAAAACTCAAGACCAGTGGGTGTAAGGATCACGGAGTACCGAGACGGGGGGGGGGGGGGGGGGGGGTTGAATCGGTAGTCACTTAAAAACAACCTAAAGCAAGATACTTTCTTTCAACCTAATCAAGCTAGGTGATGACAAAAGCAAGCACGACACACACATTAACAAGACTAGAAAAGAGTAACCCTATGCATGTAATTCTACCAAAAGAAGGACACCCTATCAAGCAATTCTACTAGCAAGAGTAAAAGTGGAATAGTAAATACTAGTAAGTAAAAGAGATAGGATGGATGGTGCGCACTACTCATGATGTATCCCGTGGTCTCGAGGAGGATGTCGCCTCCCCCTACTCCACGCTGGGTCACTCCCGCCGAAGTCTTGACCCCGTCTCTCCGCTCGATGGCGATCCCTTCTAGAGCATTCTCCACCTTCTGAGTGAAGACGCGGGCATGTCCCGCCGGCAACCCCGAATGCTTCTCCGAATGTAAGGATCCGCACGTGATGCGGTCCAAAGGGTACTCCACTCTTGATGTTTCTTTCGAACGGGAAGCTCAAAGACCGTGTACAAACTTGTGTTGACTTCAACACTCTCTTGGCAAGCTCAACACCGACACCTAACCGGTCTAGCCTTGCCATAGACCAAGAGTAACAGCTCTAGATGACTCTCTATGCACACACTAGCCCTAGAGATCAAATGATGGTCTTGTCACTCTCTCACAAGCACTAGGATCACTCCAAATCCTTCACAAAGTGCTCTCACTCCATGCTCTTGGCTCTCCTCTTGTAACCTCACATGTTCCCATGGCCAAGAGATCCTCAAAGGGGTAGGCAACCACCTATTTATAGTCCTCTATCCATAAACTAGCCGTTGCCTAAAAACAGTCTGTCAACTACAGTCACTGCATCATGCGGTGACTGTTTCTCCTTCAGCTTCTCTGCTGACTCTTCTGACCTCACAGTCACCGTATCATATGGTGACTAGCACCGCATCATGCGGTGACTCCTTTCTTTCCATGTTCAGCAACTCGTCCATTTTGCTGGTCTCCTGGAAACCATACGGTGACCCCACAGTATTATGCGGTGATTAACTCCTTTGATCATACGGTGACTCAACCAGAGACTCTCCTTTCACTGGATTCTCTCCCTGCGGTCACCGCATCATGCGGTGATTATCACCGTATCATACGGTAACCTCTTCTCTTCGAACTTGCTACAGCTGCCAACTCTCTGGAAATCATACGGTGACCACCACATCATACGGTGAGTGTCACCCTCCATCATACGGTGACTTCACCAGAGAAATTCATCTGCAGTCAGTACTTCCTGCAGTCATCGCATCATGCGGTGACTCTTCTCTGAAGTTGATCTTGATCATCTCCTCAATCCTTGACTCCAACTTCATCCTTCTTGGTTCTTCAAGCTTCTCTTCTGCCAACCTAGTCTATTAGCATCCAATGATCTCTACCACTAGTGTGCACTAAGAGAATCAACTCGAACTCTTTTGATAGTCCAGTTTTTTCCTATGAACTCAAGCCTATATCTATACTAAGCCAACACCTGCTTAGGTCTAGCATGTCCTTAACCTTGATCCACCATCTTCATCGCAAAGCCCAATGTCCCGAGTTGATGAGGCAACCAATCATCGAGATACTCCATAGAGAAAAGATTGACGTAGTCCTTTGTCATATGTGACCATATGCAACAACCTACAAAAGAGTTAGTCACATACAACAAGATCATCCAATCACCAAAACATTCAAACCTTGGGGTTTCCAAACTCCAATAGTCATGAAGCTTACAGTGGGGTCCACCCAGAGTAGGCCGACCCCACCTGCCAGGTTGGGCGACATCTGTGGGACCCCCAACGGTCTAAAAAGTTTCGTGCCTTATCCCCTAACGTTCACTAGCACAAATCCCACTGATAGCTCCTGCACAGCTATAGGGAATCAGGAAAATTCTTTCCATTTTTTCCTCTACAAATAAATGAGTTTTTCCCTCTTTTCTTTACACCTTTCTACCCCATTTCGCAACCCATGCCCAAGAAACCTCCAAAAACACTCCATGGACAGCAGCATACCCAGCCTTGAGGTCTCCGCCACCACTAGCCAACTCATGCGCCAAATGGGCCTTGATGACATCCTTGAGGTCGCCACTCCTATCATCGAGCAAGCAATAATGCTCGTGGATGCCATCCCATTACCCATCTTGTCGCCTCCAAACACCCCTGTTCCAGCCACCAATGCGCCCAAGAAAACTCAAAAAAAGCCATTCCACACCACCACGTCCCGCCACAGGGGTGCTCGCTCCCAAGAAGCCACAACTTGACAACCCCGAAGGATCTTTTCGTCCTGGAGAGAAGTACGTCGGCACGCTCACCACAAAGACCGGCAACGTGGTGTACCACCAATACTATGAGCGCACTCCACCCGCTGCACCAAAGAAGCCGGATAACCAACGCCTGAAGATCACCAGCATTAGCAGGGGTGGAAAGCAACTTGTGCCACCACTCACGTCGGAGGAGAAGAGAGGTGCTTTTGAGTTCATGAGCACCACTCCTACCAAGAGGGTCAGGAGGCGTCTCTCTCCCTCTCCCATCAAGAGGGCAGGGGGCATGTATGAAAGTGAGGAGGAGAAGACACCAAATAAGAAGCCCTACGATCGTCTCCTCGCCAAGTACAACGACCTCCGTGATGACCACCTCAAGCTTGGAGACAAGGTGGCTGAAATAACGGATGCCATAGTGGAGCTTCATGATGAGGTCGCTAACATTCGTCGCACCCAACTCAGAGCTCAAGCGTCTCTTCAAAGAAGCAGGAAAGGAGGACAAATTCTACGTTTAAAATCCTCCCAAAATCACATTTCGTTAGGCGCATTTTAATTTGCAATGCATTCGCATTTTTAAATTTCCAGTAAGTTTGTAATGCACCTGCACATTTACTCCTGCAATTCAATGAAATTAGTGCTCCCCGGGCTTCATGATTCTGATGCCTATTTTCTTCTTCTCTCAATATCCTTAACATCTTTTGGTAAATGATGATGGTGATAGCCATAGCGGACTTGCTTTAGTTGACATGGCATGTAACTGCCAAGTAAAACTCATTTGGTTGATATTTTACATGCCATGTCGACTCGACTATAGCCAGCTTTTAGAATCTAGACGCTTTCACGATTCTAATGCCACATTATTTTTAAGAAAGAACAAACTTTATTTTTTAGAAAGAACAAACTTTATATACTCCTTTTTACAATACCGATACATTGCTTACTTAAGAAAGTTTCAGTGAAAATACTGCAACTTCAACAAGAGTTTCGATAATGGAGGAAGGTGTCTCAACCCACCAGGAGCCCAATGGTTGTGTACGAAACTCCCAATGAAGGGTTCAGTGGGTTTAGTAGTGGTAGAACAGGCATATTAACCAAGCTAACTAGATGGCATTGTGCTATTTTACTGTAACAGCGGTTATAGGTACTATGTCAAGGAAAAGAAAGGGGTGCACGATCCAAAACGAAAGAAGAAATGGGTATCCACACACATTATACTCTACCGACAAGGCAACTTAACATGAGACCAGAGAGTAGTATGTTGTAAGCTCCGTGTGTGCCTGTGTGGGAAGGATCATGAGAGAGAGGATCCCTTATGACGATGAAGAAACTATGTACACTGTGAAAGGTTGTGCCTCTCACGGGTCCTTATTCATATAAGTCATACTCACTAAGTGCCATAACTATTCTAAAGCTCAATCCTCATTGCGCCACGTCATCTCTAAAATTTCCACCGTCAGATCTAGATCTTTAAGCCCCATCTAGCCATCCGTTCGATGCAGCATCTGCTCGCCCTCTCTTTGTGCATGCTGCAGAAACTTTCGTCACCAATGTGCCATCAAGATGCAAACACCAGTAATCAAATTCCTTAATGGTGCTATTTCTCTTCCAACGTCATGAATCCAAATTGCTGGAAAAGAAAACTGCTGCCATTAATCAACAATTAAGAATCACTCCTCAGTGGTGCATAGCACAGATGCCACTTGCAGATGTGGTGGCCATCGGTTGCCCCCATGTCCTTTTATTCACCCTGTTGTTACATCTGGAAAGGTTGCAATCATGCCAGATTTAAGCCACTAGATGGCTTCCCTCCTCTCCAGTTCATCTCTACTCTTGACAGCACATCGGCAATTTCAGACCATGCCTTTCCAGTAGCAAACTACTGCAGTTGATGAGGTACTGAGTTGCAACTCATGTTACTCAAATTTCTGCATTATTGTTTTTTGGTTACCTGCTTCTGTCAGGTACCTTTGCGTTGTAGTTCTGATGATCTGCTTTCAATTTTCAATATAGGTTGTTGTTTAGTGCAAGAAACGAAATGCCAGAACCAATTAACTGAAGAAGCAAGAGCAAGATTTTCAAATAGGAAGAGGTGTTCAATAATTCGTCAGTTGTTCTTGGTTTCAGAGGTTTGTGTCAAAAAAATTACATGCAAGCAATTATTCTGTTTTATTCAAGGCCAGTACTGACGAATTCATCTGTCCAGAGGTTACAGTCCAGACACGCTGGGGATTACAGCAGTCAAGGCCATCATCTGTACACATTGGAGGCTACAACAGTCAAGGACATCAAATATTGTACTCTGAACCAAAAATATAATGCTTATACTGTTTATTTGATCTACGTTGTTTCTTTGATATGACCAGGTTAAGAAAAAGGTTGATCTACGTTATTTTTTTGCCTCCTTTTTATGTGCCAAATCCCTGCTATATTTATTTTAGAGTAAAATGCACCCCGGGTCCTTCAACTACTGGCAGATGGTCATCTAAGTCCATAAACTCTCAAAGTGTCTATATGGGTCCTTAAACTATTTTTGGATGGTCATTTAGGTCCACAAACTCTTAAGTGACCATTTGAGTCCACAAACTATTTATATTGTATCAACCAAGTCCATTTATGAGAAACAAAAACATTCAACCTGGCCATGATGGCGTAGAGACATCTGGCATGTAGGTTCTTCATTTTTTTTTTCTCACCCTCACACACCGTTGCAGTAAGTACGTACCCACCGCTCGCACTGCCATACACTACCAGAAAACGGTTGATTCCTGACGGCCAAATACCGACAGGAATAGACCAAATACCGTCAGCAAAAGGCAACCCTGTCGGTGACCGTCAGGAATGAACCGTCAGGACTCCACCGTCAGGAAAGGTTTGCCTTTCCTGTCGGGAAGCCGACAGTAAAACAATCCTGACGGTTTCCGATGGCAATTCCTGACGGTTCAATTTTTCAATGGTCAAAAGGCATTCCTGATTGCATGCCCGTCAGGAATAGACCCTAAAAGCGAAATGTGCACAAAAAATATATATACACAATTATATGTTTTCTTATTCCATTATTTACACACCAGATCTCATGCCTTACATCAGTTACAACACCAATATCCAGAACACATTTTGGGGTACAGATGCTACAATAGAATCACACATCACATAAAAATGTAACACTGCAGAGGTTGGTGCCCACATCAATCACTTTACAGCCCTGAACTAAAAAGAGCCTTATCAAATTTCTGCCTTCACGAATTATTAGTTGGCAGCAAAGGGTAGACCATTGATATTCACATATTCCAGAGGAAAAAGTCCTATTTGCCTCCCTCAACTCTTATAGGAGTTGCAACTTTTACCTCCAATTACAAAACCGGGTAGCCTGACTCCCTCAACTCCTTCTCTCACTTCAATTTACCTGCCTCGGCGGTATTGTAAGCGGTTTTATCCGATGTGGCATTTTTGGGCCCCACATGTCAATGCCACGTCATTTTTCTTTTTCTTTTTTTCTTTTTTTTCCTTCTTGCTGAACACAACATTGCCTGGCATTTCCACCGGCTCGCCATTCATCGCCGTCCACCCGCCTCCGGCCGAGCCACTCCGCCCCAAGCTTCGCCGAGATTTCCTAGACCTCCACGGCCACCATACCTCACCATACCCCATCTTCCGTCGTGAGCTGCATGAATCGCGCACAACTTTGCCAAGTCCGGCCGCGCGAGCTCCTCCGACCTCGCCATCGATTCCGCCTTATCCGGTGAGTCTTCGGCCGATTCCTCGCACTGGAAGCTTCCCAGCAAAGCCGCTCACCTCCCTAATCTCTTCGTTCTCCGTTTCCCAGTTGTGCAAGGCTGCCACAAAAATTTTCCCTGCCGCCGTCGTCCACCTTCACATCGACGATCATCCTCCGGCTGTCCTCCACGTTGATGTGTATGCGAAGCGGTCCGCCCCAGCTAGGTGAAGCTTGTGCTTGCGCCATCTCTGTCGGACGCCCTTGCCATCGACTGGAACGCCGTCGTGCCACCCCACATCATCGGAGATTGGGCGAGGGCATCGCGCTCTGCCTCTGTGACGGCCATGGCTCCGTCGAGGAAAGGAGGCAGCTCGGCGTGGGGCTCTGCTCAGGGAGCGAATCAACGTGCAGCGCGACGGCGTGGTGCCTCGACAGGCTATGGCATTGATTTGGTCGCGAGATTTGGTCGGGGTGCATCGACAGGAGGGGAGGAGCGGGGCGGCGATAGGGAGCGGGGTGGACGTTGTGCTGTCCGACGGCCCTGTGGGTGGGCTGGGTGGGGCGGTGCGGGGAGGGGGCATCGGTTCGTTCTGGGCGGTGGAGGCGGCGCCGCGAGAAGAAGCAAGACGGCGAGGCGTCCGGGAGAAAGAGGAGAAGAGAGAAAAAAAAAAGGAAAAGAAAAAAAATGATGTGGCGCCTAACATGTGAGACCCACTGTGCCACGTAGGACAAAACCACTCTCAAAACCGCTCAGGGAGGCAAATTGAAGTGAGAGAAGGAGTTGAGGGAGTCAGGCTACCGGTTTTGTAATTGGAGGTAAAAGTTGCAACTCCTATAAGAGTTGAGGGAGGCAAATAGGACTTTTTCCTATTCCAGAATCCAAAGTAGAAAGCCTGATAAAATTTCAGAGAGAAGTTCAGTTTAACACAAGAATCCAATGCACATCGGAAATTTCTGAGATAAGTTCAGTTTAACACAAGAATCCACTGCACATTGTGTATGAAGTAAACAAGTATGAGCAAATTTCAGAGGCCGCATCACACAAGACACCAGTATCACTACAGTGAAGAGGGAGGCGCAGAGAAGAGAGAACAGAGATAGCAGGTCAGAGATGCTCACCATGGTTGCAGGACGGGAAGTGTGAACCCATCGGTATTCAGCAAGACGACTAGCAGATTGGGACCAAAGTGAGCAATGTGGAATATTCGATTATCTTGCTTGCCATAGAGCATTCGATGCTATAGGACCAAAGTGAGCAATGTGGAACATCAAGGCTATGCATCTGTAATCCAAACATATCTTGAGTTAGAGCCAATAATTTACTGATGCACCAAATGTAACTTGCAGGCTTCCCACTTGGACTGAGAAAAAAATGGATCCAGTTTGTGGCAAATTACTTGAAGCACAGGCCACACATATTACTTTCTTAATCCAAGCGGCAAAGTAGCAATAACAAAGTTTTTGTACATGATAACAGAGTTGAAAGTTCAAGCATAAATTAAATGTTAAGGCAAAGAGAAACTTGTGTGGCGTCATAAAAATGCTTCTAAACACTTAACGGTCTTATGGACATAGACTTTTCATTAGTCAACTCTTCAATCAGAGAACAATTAATGGGATGCACTAGAACAATTCTCGTCCAGTAGCAAATCAGACCCAGAATTGGGATGCTTCTTTCCAGGAAAGCATCGGACTCAAGAGTATAATCTTCTACAGTACTGACCTTCTATGGTTGCCTATGTAAGGTAGGAAAATAAATTACATGCCTTTGTAAACATTTTAACAAATTTACAGTAAGCATGTTAATAAGTCATCAGAGACATCGTTGTACAAACAAAATTTATCATCCGCGAGTCAAAAAGGATAATCCAATGAGGAGCAGGAACTCGATTTAGTCGGTGTGGTCACCAAATCGGAGAGCAGCAGGAACATAATTTCGTTACCTTGGTGAGCATGGAGAGGTGCAGATATCCACGCTTCGGCGACGTTCTCCGAACGGGCCGGTGGTGGGCGTGGCAGATCCATCGACGGCAGCCACAGATCCTGCAACGGCGTGCTCGATACGAGCGGCCAAGAGAAAGGCTGGAGGTGGGAGTGCGACGTGCTCGGCCGGGAGAAGGCCGGCGGGCGCTGCTGCGCTGGGTGGGGAAACGCGGATGCCGCGTTGCTGCTGGCCGTGGAGAAGCAAGGGCGCGCGCCCTCCTCCGAGGCGACCCGGCGGCGGCGGCGGCGGCTGGGTGCTGTCTTTCGAGAGGAAAGGAGAGTAAGAATAGGGTTTGGGAGCATGCGTTTTGGCTTTCTGTCGACTTCGGATGGGGCGAATGCAGGGGCGGGCCTCCATGGGTGGGTTCCTGTCGGTTGGCCCAAAGACCGTCAGGTACCTTTCGTTTTCTGGTAGTGACATGTGACGAAGTAGATGTGAAATGTGAAGTCATCTAAATCAGAGTGACCTGACTTTTTCTATGAGCCATAGAGGGAAGAAAATGACCCTACTTCTATGAGCGACCTCGCGCTAGCTAGGAGAGACAGGTTGGAGGCAAGTGCATCAGCAGTGACGGTGTCACCTCTTCGGAGTAATGTTGAAATGAGAATCCCAATGCCACGTCCCTTGCATCGTCAATTGTGATGGATACTTCGACAATGTGTAACGACAATATATAACTGCTTAGTGAGGGTGAGATGCTAGTAAAGAAAAATAAGTGAAAACGCTTATATGCTAATATGTCTCCTAAATATTAAGAGTTCGTGAACCTGATTCACACAATATAAATAGTTTATGGACCCATATGATCATTAAAGAGTTTATGGACCTAAATGACCATTCAAAAATAGTTTAAGGACCCAGATAGACACTTTAAGAGTTTATGGACCTAGATGACCATCTGCCAATAGTTTAAGGACTTGGGGTGCATTTTACTCTTTAAAATTGAGCCTGCTTTCGTGATCTTCTTTGTATGAAAGAAATTTTCTCTATAGTACTCTGCCCCACTAACGACCTTTGTTGCTGACATTAACAGTCTTTTATCCCAACCTGGATCAGTTTTTATGTTTTACCGGTGTTGTCTGTGACACCAGCAATTTCAACGTTTAGGAATGCTTTGATTCTATACACATTCAAATTCACACACTTTTCATTATCATAATCTTGATTAACTGCAGTACCCTCATATGTCTTTCATCGACGCCATTTGAAAGTGACAATCTGGTTACTTCTAGCTGCTTCCGGTTTCAATAAAGTGAGTTTGATTTCTAAACTTAATCCCATCTTTAACATATATCTTTTAAACAGGATCTTTACGGCATGGTAATATATGGGTCATGAAGATTTTATAAGGCAATTTAGGACATCACTGTTGTCAGCAGCCCTGTGAGCTATAATTATAATTTTTGGGTGTTCCAACAAATGTTTAAACTCATGTCAGTTTATACTTCTATTCCCATTTCTATATAAGCAAACTGATGTGACACTAACATCTTAGCTCCCGCTTCCGCAGCAACGCGCGGGGATTCACCTAGTAGGAATAGAAGCCCAAGAATAAGGTTTTAATTTCATGAGATAGGGAAGCATTAGAATGTGGCAATCACACTATTGGTGAAGCTGAAGACTAACCATGCAATGGTGCGTGTAGGTTGATTAGTTCTCACTGATTAAATAACCACTGGCAATATATTATTTCTTTCATTTGAAATTTCATATCTTCTCTTTATTGTTACATTTTTTTGTCTTTCATACATATATAGTTATCTCTTGCAGCTTGGTTTGTGACACATGCAACGAAGCTTGTAAGGAGGAACAATTATACAGTCGCCATCGTCATACTTCTCCTGGATGCACTCATTTTTGCATATGTGTCTCTTGGTCCACCATGGAAAGCAAGACATCTGATGATTTGCAGGGGTCCAGCAATTTGGATCCACAACATCTGTAGTAGCAGCCTCGAGACCTAAGAATCATTTTTAGGGAAAATCAGATTGATTCATATTCTACAATTGCAAAGTTGTGCCAGAGAGAGACATAGAGAGAGAGAACCTCCAGGTGCAAGGGCTAGCAGAACAAGAAACATGGAACACATCATCTGCTTCTTGGCTGCCATAGAAATTGATCGACAAAGCTGTGAACAGACTAAAAAACAGTGTTGTTGGGTGGGACAAATAAGGGGTCTACCCTTTATGTATTGTGGCGACAACACTGCACTGCATGCGTCTAGCCAAAAGATGTAGATACATACGTCTGGATGGTGCCACCATTATATATTTCTGGCCTATCATTATGTGCTAATTAATTCACCAATATAAAAGATATTCTATAAATAGCAAAACATTCATAGTCGGGATATTATATACTACATCTGGCATGGCTACGAATACATTTAGTTTGATATTATCTGTAAATTATTTATCTCTCTTTAGCTAGGCATTTACTCTCTCCGCCCTATTTGATATGGCCCTGTAAATCCAACACTTCAAATTTCTCGAGTAGAAGATCACAGGGTACCAGATTTAAACATAGAAACATGTGCTTTGTTAGTTTAGATCGCTTTATACATTTTGGTAGATAGAAAAACTCAAGAGAGCCATGTGAGCGTGTTTATGTGATAAAATCTTAGTTCATCTTTCTACATGAGACGTTCCCTGTCATCCTTGTAGTTCACCAGGGTTTGTAACATCTGTTATATATATATTAATCAACAAATAAAAATCTTAGTTCATCTTTCTACATGAGACGTTCCCTGTCATCCACACTCTTCCTCAAGGTATAAAAATTCGCAAAATAAGAAAGAAAAATTACCCACTACTGCTATTACCAAAATACTAGACTAAATTATCCTTATACCTTTTTGTTTAAATTCCTACGTTGTAGGAAAGAAAAATTATTCACAAGATAGTGCAGCCCTCAAGCAGCGGACTAGATTGACAAGACGCGTGGCCCACAAGCCAGTTAACAATTGAGCGAGTTTGAACAAGGGCGGCTGGGCTTATAAGTTAGTGTAACGCCGGGCGGACAAGCGAGGTGGGACTAAACCCGCAGCAGTTCAAGGCTCTAGTGGCGGGCGCGACTGACGTAGCGCGCGACTGGGACTAGCACGGTCTCGCTAATAGCTGGGTCACACTATTTAGAGGATAGTCACGATCCAAAACGAAAGAAGAAATAGGTATCCACACACATTATACTGTACTGACAAGTAACTAGTATAGAAGTAGAGTTACTTTGGGGGTTAGAGTAGACTGAGAGCTCTTTCAGGATTTTGGAAGTCTTCTCGGAGTTCTGGTATAGTTCTTGTATCATAACTTTGTAGAATTATTATTTTCTTTAATATAATTAGCTTTATTCTTATGTATTTCTTTTAGTAGTTATTTTCTATTTAGTTTATTTATTTAGTTAAGTTAGTGTTCATAGAAATATTGTTGCGGGATTCGTGATTGTGTCTAAAGAGTACGAGAGAGTGCCTCCGTCAGAGATGGCGTCCGGTGAAATTTGTGCTCTATTCTTATATAGGGCTGCTCTGTTGATCAAGTGTAGTTCCTCTAGGCAGGTTGTAAGCATGGCGCTTAAACCTTGGCCTATGCACGTTTGACACGTTTGGCACCTAACCCACGGAGGATGGTAGCCGCGAGTGTATGTGACAGCTACATCGGTCTCTGTATTCCATCACGTCCGGGTTGATTCCCCAGGGTGAACTAGCAGGATCGATTCATTAAGCCATGAAACGTCTGTGCCCCGAAACAACATGACTTGTATATGCATGACCTTAGCTAACAGTAAATAATCTTGTAGAATTAACTGTTAGAAGTAAATTATCATATGATAAACATTTAGAAATAATTGTCTCTATCTCGTTGTCCTCCCAATTTAAACTCTTCTTTACCATTTATTTACCTTGGATTATTTAGTGAGTGCCACCCATATCAATCATATACCTTACCTCCGTCATAAGTATAGTCTTGTTATTTACACAATAAGTACAATACTTTACCGCGCCAGCAAGGTACCATAAATCCTAACAAACCAATCTGTTTTGAGCTCGTTGGCAACACGCAACCCGCTTGTTATGTCTTTTTTGCTTTCGGTTTGGTAGGAAAACCATACAAGCCAATAAAACATAGCACAGAGCTAGAGGTAAATAAAAATCTGAACCCAGTACTAGGGCAATGGCCTTAACGGCCCTAAGAGGACTCCATTCTGGTAGCTTATATGGTATTGGCTTCCTAGCTAAGAGTTTGTTTGAGTTGATGTTATGATGTTTTGCAAATATTTCATATCCTTTTTGTTGTTTTTTGTCATTATGCCTTGTTTTCATCGATCCATTGAAATACTTAAACCGTGCGTGCTAGTAGTTGATGTACGTTGACAATCACATGAATAAATCTGAAAATAAAAGGAAAGGAATGGGATACTTCTAGCCCAAGTGTTTGGAGATTGTGGAAGCCACAAGAATCCCCAACACCGTGAAAAAAAAAACATTTAAAGAAGCTCCAGCCAAAACTAATATAACTAGTAGGAACCCCGGGCGTTGCCCCGGGCTGTCAAAATCATGCAAAATTGGCTTTTGCTTAGTGGAAATTTAAACACGTTGCATTTTTGCTTTTGCTTGGCTAACATGTTAAGAAACAGGACAAAGTATTTAAAACAGCATGCAATCCATACATTTGTGTATAAATAGGTGCAACACATCACATCCAAATCTTCATGGCTAAAATTCAGCATCCAAGCAATGGCAACACTGCACTAATGATCAACATAAATTTGACCTCAGTAATGTGAAGAAATGCTAGAGTCACGTAATGTACTCACGTAATTCCCACGCACATTCTGACATGGCATCACGCTATTGGTTCATCGTTGATTCATATTTACAAAAAATCTGACGTGTCACCTGAACACTTTCCTAATCAATGCATTTCCTCCCTAATGAATTGTTCAGACTATGAACGGCACACATCACATGCTTATATGTTAGTATATGAAACTATTTACGTCTGCAATACAAAATTAATGCAGAAAGTAATGGGACACGATACAAAATCAGGGGTGTGTGAGAGAGAATACAACATCTAAGTCTGAGGTTCAGTTCAAAAGACTGCAGTAGAATAGAGCAGCCACAGCAATAGAGGAACAATCCGGGATCAAGCTGAGACTGATCCCACTTATTGAAGCGGGCATGTCAAGTGGCTCCTCTCAAATAGGCTAATCGGTGATGAACGTAGACAACAGTATCAGTTCCTGAAAGGAAACGCCTCTGAAAGGAATGACGTTAATGTTCTTGGTGACAAAGGAATCAAACCTGTTACAAAACTTTCCAGTGGTTATACATAACCAACTATGGCTTTAGTATCAATTTGATTGATATCAGCAATGAGACAAAATAATGAAAATTGAAAATGAAATAGCCTCAGCAATCGGCAGCAGTTTAGTATGGTACATTGATGTGGACTAAATATTTCAAGATCGCTTTTCTATATAACAAATTAATGTATAGGTGAAGCTCAAAGCCCAGCCTTTGCTCAATCATGATTGAACGTATTTTGCAAAGTAAGAACACAAAAGAAAAAAATGGTGACACAACTGCTTGAAATTATTGGACTGGATTTTCGGTTTATTTGATCAGTGGTTATCATAGGAATATTTGTACGGTTTATGTGATCAATGGTTATCATAGGAATATTTGTACCCAGATAAGGAACAATAAGCAATCAACATCTCTAAAACGGCATACACACTTTCTATAGATTGGTAATGTATCTTCTTAGCCACAACAATGATAGAAATAACCACATTACTACTTATTTAGAGTGATCCAAGATTGCTTACTACTTCATTTCTCCTTATGTTCACAGCTGAAACCAGAACAATCAGCTAAAAGTTATACTGTAGAAATATATAAACTTCTTGAGAAACATATCACTTTGCCATGGTGGCAGGGGATGTGGGGTGGAGAAGCAGAGGTGATATAACAGTCTCCAGAATCAAGACTTAACTAAAACTGTAGCACATTTCTGGGCATTTGCTAAGCTTTCTCATTTATTGATATGCTTTTCAAGCGAACATGAAAACAGCTCTTTGTATGTATATCACTTACCAGACTGCTGCCTGAAACCTAGCAACTACAACTGCTCTGTTGCCCGAAGAAGATGAAGCATCTTGCAATTAAATCGGCACACATGAATATATATATACCTTGGTATAAACTATGCTTGTTGTACAAATTCTGCAAATCATAAGAAGTGACATGAAGAAAATGTTGTTACATTTCTGAACCATAGCCTTTTCTAAACTAATAAAGCACGAACCACCTACATATTGTTGGCTTACCAAATTCTTATTTACCCTCTGCTAAACCCACCCTTGATCTGATTAGGCCCACAACCCCTAAACCATCCTAACCGCGGATGAGCTAACATCGCGTGATGCGACACGCAGGGCCGTCACGCGTGACACCATTGTTACGTTGAAATTGTTAACACTCCACCGTTTCGGGGCAATTTTTTTCACCGGCCAAACTCGATACCCACACACCCACACACCCACCCCGACCCGCCAGCGTAAATTCCGTTTTTGATTTGGTAATCGCAGGGTTAGTTTCCATCTTCCGTGGGAAAAGAATTTTCAATCGCACCATTACTTTCCATCTAGCGAAAGGAAAATTCATTCCATTTTTTATTTGGTAATCGCAGCGTTAGTTTCCATCTTTCGCATCGTTAGTTTCCATCTTCGTGCGAAAATAATTTTAAATCGCACCATTACTTTCCATCTAGCGAAAAGAAAATTTCCATCTAGCGAAAAGAAAGCCTGCCGCTCGTCGCCATCGCCTGCTGGTCACCACGAAACCTTGCCTGCCGCTATCTCCTGCTGTTCGACGATCGTCGAGGAAGCCACGATCGGGTAAAGTGGTCGCGACGATCGCCTGCTGCTCGCCGCAATCGTCGAGCGTAGCTGCGATCGCCTGCTGTGTGACGCGATCGACGAGGTGGGGCATCCACCAGCCGGTTCCCTAGCGGTAAGTCTGCATGTTCTCTCAATTTTTTCTTCCAGCTCTGCATCTCTGACGGTGGAGCTCATCTGGATCGTTTCAGTTCTGTTAAGCCACGATCGGGTAAAGTGGCCGCGAACGCCACAAGTGGCCGCGACGATCGCCTGCTGCTCGCCGCAATCGTCGAGCGTAGCTTGGATCGCCTGCTGTGTGACGCGATCGACGAGGCGGGGCATCGACCAGCCGGTTCCCTAGCGGTAAGTCTGCATGTTCTCTCAATTTTTCTTCCAGCTCTGCATCTCTGACGGTGGAGCTCATCTGGATCGTTTCAGTTCTGTTAACGACAATATGACGATGGATCGTCGATGAAAGAAACCCTTGGGTGATCAAGGAGACATCGCAGGTGTGTGAATCACATATGTGGCCGCCAGCTTGTTGGTCACAACACGCCTTGATCTTGTTGTTTACGTAAATTCTGATTTTCCCAGGTGATGTTGTTGATCCTGTTCTACTGAAGAAACGTGTGGATAGTGCAGAACGTAGTAGAAGGTACCGTGCGCGGCAAAAGGAGTTGCGAAGCACCAGTCCACTGTCGACGGTGAATGCTTGTGAGCCAGCTGGTGGGTGCTGTGTGTTGTGACATAGCAAAAGGAGTTGCGAAGCACCAGTCCACTGACGACGGTTAATGCTTCTCAGTTTATGTTTGATTAATTGTCAGTGGTACCTGATTCATTCTTCCATTACTTAGGTTCTAACGATGAAAACCAGCGTCCAAACAATGGTATTTCTGTGGTACAAAGGTCAACAATATCTGCGAAAAAACGATGCTCACCACTGACAATAGGTGATGTTGTATGTTTCGTTTCCTAAAATTTAGACGTCATGTTTGCTATAACCTTTATTTGACTGAGAAGTGTTTCTTTAGACCTGTCTCCTTTATCCGATGTTACAAACCTGGTGACTCCAACGGTGGGAGGGAGTGGCCAGACTGATGTTGAAGGACGGGCAAACCATGTGTGCCGAGAAAACAAAGGTGAGTTGTATGTCACTATGTCTTTGCAGGTCCCACGTGTTCTCTAAATTACAATTTTTAAACCAAAAACAGGTGGTGGAAATACGTTAATGGTTGCGGGTAAGAGGACTCACATAACTACTTTTGGGACATCACGAGGTACACTCGCTGAATTCAAATTTTACTAAAGTTCATACCTACGCATACTTACGTAATTCTTTTTTGTGAACGGATACTTTCGCAGGATCAAGTCCCACTGATGGGAGGGTTCATTGCACGCCGTTGTCTGCTGTCACTGAGGATGCCACCGCAGTTCGGAGCTCTGATGAACAAGGTATAACTGATGTTAAGAATGATTCTTATGTAAGCGCCTTCCATTGATGTTTGGATAAGTCCCTTCCTTTGATGTTCTGGTTTGTTTTGAACCCAAAAACAGAGGGGGGAGACACACTTACGGTCGATGCTAAGAGCGCTAGCATAGCTACTTTATCAACACCCCAGTCTACATCTCAAAAACCAGATGGAAACCAGCATCCAAACAAGTGTAATTCTTTGTTACAAAGGTCAACAACGGTCGCGAGAAAACGTTGCTCACCACTGACAATAGGTGATGTTGTTTGTCTCGTGTGTCTAGATCGATAGCGTAAGCGTAGTGTTTTCTATAACCTTGATTTGACTGAGACATGTTTCTTTAGACATGTCTCCTTTATCTGATGTTACAAACCTGGTAACGCCAACGGTGGGAGGGAGTGGCCAGGCTCATGTTCAAGGTGAGTTGTATGTCGCTATGCCTTTGCATGTCTCTCTCTTTCTTTAAACATTTTGTAACATGTGTGTTCTCTATACAGTCATGGGAAATAAAACAGTCCACTACGGCCCTGTGAAAATATCAGGTAACATGTTTTTTAATAAGGGTTAGTTAAATTGTCGTATTGGCATTGCTTATAAATAGATTTATGTGGTTTAAATAGTCATATTCATATTAACGTAACAGGTGGGAAGGAAAACAAGGGTGTGTCCGCTGGTCCTTCTGCGAATTCGGGAATAAGCGGTACGGTCCCTCTCCGGACGCTAGAATGTCCAAAACTCCCTACAACAGCAAGAATAATAATGTATCAGCAAAAGAAATAATTAGCAAGCTACAGAATAAATAAGTTTAGCCCGAACCATGTATGTTCAATCAATTAACCTTCTGATAACCATGTCTAGAACAAGCTATGTTTCAGCACATGGATTGAAAAAATAATAACATTAAAACAACAAAGTACACTTCTGGTGATTGCTTTTAACCTATGAGTTGCATGTAAGTAATCCATATTTCTGTAAATAACAAGCTCAGTATGTATTTATTAAATCAAACCATGTGCTGTTCAACTGAATTTAAGATAACCATGTATAGAATCAGTGGTTAGGATAAAAATGCACGTGCTTTGGTTAGGATAAATTATGACTCGATGTAGTATATCGTTCGATCAAACTCCAGATGTGGTTAGGATTTAACTACATATGGAGTTTGATCGAACGATATACTACATCGAGTCATAATTTAGCTGCTTCAACATGATATCACTCAGTAATTTTGGGGCTTCTTATTTCTACGACTTTGCCTTAAAGATACAATGTTTTGAATATAAAATATGCAATATTTTCCCATTAAGTAAATCAAATTTGAAATACATCATGGAACATCTGCCCGGCGACGATGTGATGATATTTTGGCGTTATCTTTATCTTTATTATTGTTGCAAGGAAAGCATGCTACACACTATGCATAAAAGTACATCGCATGCGTGCCATTATTTTTCCTATCTTAAAATATGCAATAATCTTCCATTAAACATACAATGATTTTCTGCGGGGTATTTTGTCATATCGCCTGAAAGAAAAAATGTACAACCCGGTTAGTTTGAAGCTTCTTTTTACCTACGTCAGATCTTATCAGATCTTAAGGATACAAGTTTTGTATAAAAAAATATGCAATATTGTCATTAATGAACTAAATCAAATGTTAAATACAACTTGGCATATCTGTCAGACGCCAATCTTTCTAAACAAACTGTATGTCACTTTTTTTCCTTTGAAAATATTAGGCGCATGTACTTCATATTACTTTCCCACCAAGACACATGGTCGTCATGAGGCTGAAGGCAGGGAAAGTTTATGCAGCCTGTATTTTGCTTGGATTAAAATAAGCAAGTTTCCCACAATTAGCAACTGAACAAACGTGGATGTAAGGAAACATTATTGCGAGGAATAATTTATTTCTGGCAGGTAGAACTAACCAAGGAAACCTATACTACTGATATGGTAGACGTTTAATTTTGGTTCCTCTTTCCTTGCAAGCTTAAAGATTCCATGCAGCAATAGTACTTCACACAGCTAGCCTGCCGCACATACCACATCCCTTCACATCCTGCCATATTTATTTGATTATTTCCTTCATTGTTTACAGTTAATGACGATACAACATAATTAGGAAGGTTCCTTTGCATAGCTAAAGCACGTTGAGAAATGGTTATTTCTTTCCTTGTTTACAAGAATTTTGTCTACCTACTGCCGACACAACATAATTATTAGGAACTTTCCTTCGCATAGCACAGCCGTGTTGGGCCATGATTATTCATTTCCTTTTCTACAGGAAATTTTAATAAGATTACTGCATGGTACAAAATTATCATTTGGAAGGTTTCTAATGATACGAGATTCACGTTGAGGAAGTTGTGGAGGAGGTTGTCACCGTCCTCAACCAGGCAATCGTCGTCGTTGCGGAGCAGGCAATCATTGCCGTCGTCGTCCAAGCAATCACTCAGGTGACGTCCATTCCCTTCGCTGGACCCTATTGGACGGTTGGCGACGTCCAGTGGTCATTGGTTCATCGAGTTTGATATAGGCTGCGCCGGGGGTGGTGTATATTCTATAGTTTCTTGTTTGTGTTTGAATGCACAAATTTGCTCTTTCGCTTTAGTAGTTTGATTCTACAGCGAAAGTTTCCTCTGCCGCTTTGCAACCAGATTGTCTTAGATTTAAAATCAAGCAGAGAATTAGATAGATCAATTTCTTCTCCTACGCATATGTTCATCTCAATTTGTGCCCTGCCATTGTACATGTATGTTCTTCACATTGTGTTTCTAGAACATTAAACCAATTTAGTGGGTCGCGAGGTCATCTTGTTTATTCGGTAATGGAATAAAACAACAAGTTTTGAAAAATTATTATTGAAATTACATATTCTGGCTAAGATTCCAAATGACATAGTTATAACAATTACGAACGAACCTAATGAGTATTAACGTGAATTTTGTTTGGCTGATCAAAAAACAAAATTACATGTTTATGGAAAGAAAATGTTGCCTTAACTGATTTTATTTATTATTGCTGATTTCCCGATTAGTTGCAATTGTGCCCTTGCATGGATATCGCAGAATAATATTTAGTTTGTTATAGACCAGTTTGTTTATATGCAGATATGGCATATTTCTCTGTTTGGAAAGAACATGTTGCATAATAATTAATATGTTGTAACTTAGATATTGTTTAGTAATCTATGACACGAAGAGAAATGTCGATCAAGTACATCGTAATGCTCATAGTCTTGCCAAGTGATGTTAATATTTAGGCACGTGAGTGCCGCAAGTGCATTGGTACTATATTTTTAAGTGACAAAGTATTAATACAGGAGGAGTTCTAAGCATTCCCGCTGCCATGATGCGTGGAAACAAGCCTAAGAGGGCTGATTCCACCGGAGTTGTCCCGGAAGGTGCGATTTAATTTTGAAATTCATGTACCTTTAATAAAAGTAGAAGAAGACTTTTTGTTTCTGCACTTATTGACATGTTAAGCGTTATTTTCCTTTTCCAGACTATGTTTGCACGTGCGATGACCTTGCTATCATCGAACCTGTAAGACGGATTCCAGCCGAACCAGGTCATAAGATACTATCAGATGTTGGGACTGCGTTTGTGAATAGATACCTTTTCGAATGTCTGCTTCTGCCAGAGGCATTTTTGAACGATTCTATAAGTACACCAGACACATCTTGATAATGCGTAATTTTCAGAAATTAATGAGATGAAAGAATCATCATATACCGATATGGCGTACGCATGGTTCAACGTGTTTTTAATTGCAACATACAGGTTATTGGTGTTTACATACACATGTTAAGAAGGCATGCCCATCTTTTGGATCGGTCCGGTTCAAAAGTTTGGTTGGAGGACGCTCATGTGTCCGGAACTATAAAGCGGGACGGAGAAACCGGCAAGCAGTACGTGAACATCAACAATGGTCACCCCATCCAACGCAGGGTGGACAAGTACCTGCAACATGATTTGGTAACAATAATTTGTCTATGACATGTAGATTTCCTTTTACCTATTGTTTTCTAAGCAATATAGTTTTTGTTTATTTATTGCTTGATCACAGGTGTTCCTTCCAATAAATATAAAAAAATCACACTGGTACCTTGCTGTGATAAACCCCCGGAAGGGTCAGATACAGGTGCTAGACTCACTAGGTGTAGCCTTCGGACGGCAAGATCTCCACAACACTGTAAGCTACGCAGCCAAAATCTCATTATTTCAGTAATTCTTTGCATCTGTTAACCTATAATTGGCAAATTCTTGCTATGTCACAGTTGCAGGGTTTACAGATTCATATAAACCTCGCCAATAACCTTAAAGAACTGAGCACAGACAAGTGGCCTAACCTTCAAGTTGCTACCTGGCCTGTTAAGGAGATTGATTTCGGACACATAATGCAGACAGATGGGTATTTTCTCGGCTATCATTTCATTTATATATATATCATATATAAAGCCCAATTAACATTTCAAATTTACAAATTTATTGATCTATTTCTTTAAGATGGTCTTGTGGGTTATTCCTACTAAACTTCATGGAGTATTGGACGGGTGACGCGCTGTCCGACGACTTTAACCAGGTACCCACTAGCCCTCCCGGAAATAACCTATATCCGTTGTACTCTACATGCCTTTTAATGGTTTTCTACCCTGCAGACCGATATGGTTAATTTCAGGCTTAAATTAGCAGCTATTTTGTTGGGTTCGGAACTCAATGAGAGGAAAGGAATTGATCTTACACTCGAAGATACTGAAGAAGACGATAAAGGAGATTTAGATGGTGTGGAAATTATAGAAACCCCAGCTGTGTTCCATAGTAAAAATCAAAAGAGAATCAGGACAGATTTTGTCTACTCCTCAAGGTATTCTCTTTCCATTGCCGATGTGCCTATGTCCACCGTGGAGTTAATGCACCAGCTGTGGTGGTATATCTGCGGCATAGACGCTGCTGATGCCCTAAAGTATGTCCTGTCTAGCATTCGGTATACTTATTTTGCACGTGTGTTATTTAATACAGACCTCATGTATTTTGCGCATCTCTAATTTTACACGACATGTGGTCAAAATATATTCTTTTGACAGGAGAGAATGGGTGAAGAGCAAACATCCATATCCAATTAGTTTGTCACTCAAAAAAATCAAGGATTTACTAATGCCCCCGGGTAGCATGCATCCTGACTTGTTTAACCTGGGTGTTCGTGTGTTTGCTTGCGATGAAACACAAGTATCCGTAGAACCCCTTGTCCACTACATGGACCTTGAGTTTTGTGTAAGTTATTTAATTCAAAAATTAAATATTGCATGTACGAGTAATGTTATCTCACAATTGAACTCCTCAGATGGTCTCCAACCTTTTCAAGCCTCCAGCTTCATGTAAATCCCTTGATGTTCAGCGTCTCGCGAAAACTCTGTGTAATTGGGGGGTACTCGATTACCATATATCCGACTGTAAACTGGTAAGATCCCATGACGCATCTATTTTGTTTTTATTATTATTACAATGCATTCACGATATCTTCATTCGCTTAATCTAGATTATGCTGCCATTTGTCCACGATGGGATTTACTACCTATTCTCCGTGAACATGGAGAGACAAGTTGTGCATGTACTTGACCCAAATAAACGTCCCTCGTGGTTCACATTCCCTTATGAATCTAACTATATCAGTAAACATGAGACGATATCAAAGTATTTTAAGGTTGCCATGGATGAGGCAAATGACTACAATTTGGTCGATATTGCAAAGTGGCCTCTAAGTATGCCTACCATATACAATCCCAGTCATCACGAAAGGTAAGGTGTTTGCAAATGCACCAACTTTATTTTGTTTCCGATAAGCCACTGAAATTCTGATTTGTTTGTTTTAAATTGTAGCAAACATTCTGCCTTTTTTGTCCTGGAGATTATGCGAACTTGGAATGGATTGACTGTGGACCATCAACGGATGTCAAGGGTAGCTTTTTCCATTTGCATATTTCGTTATCATCAAAATGTTTCACCTAACTAACCGAAATTTCCATGAAAATGCAGAACGCATCCGTTGCCCGGAAGCGTTTTCTCTTGGACGTCCTGCGGTACGAGCCGAATGAATCTGAAGAAGGCATACCGTTAGATGTGAAGGAGTTTTTGAAGAGAATTTCTGGCCCTTTTTAGATGGGCGTAAAAGAGTGCTCCTCTGTATTTGATTGTTCGGCTGAAACTTTGGGTTAGTGTGGTACCGTGCACTAATTAGATATTATCAGGAAAACTCATTGTGTGAGATACTTTTGAAACGTATTTTCTTTTATAATTATATGTAATTCCTCAATACTGGATATTAGGAAGGTTTTGTTAGTTATCGTGCGTGTCGCACATGCATTTTTACGAGAGCCGTGGACGATAACCGTGAAATGATTTGAGGCTTTCTTGTATGAGAATGTTTCGGCGCAATGTTTTGAGGAAATTAAAATAATTAGTTTCCTGGATATAAAGAGGGACCATGTTATGAACACTTGTTTGTTTGCTGGGTTCGATTGAGTCATCCAAAATCACGAATGCAAAATCACATTGTTATTCGTTTTATTCCCTATCTTCGGCAATCATCGGTGCCGGGCGCGGTACAGTTCCTTCGTCTTGCTCTTATTTTCTTGTATTATACAATGAAATGCTTTTCACGTCCGCAATATTGTATTGAGGAATATTCGCGCGTGCGTGTCGCACGTGCATTTTTACTAGTTTTTTCAGAATATGCGAATCATAACTATTTGATCTCCTAATTAAAACAGGTAGTTGTGTTTCCTTTTAAAAAATTGTAACTCTTTCATAATCTTTGATCTCCTAATCAAACATCTATTATTTCAAAATCAGAATCTATGAATGGGACCGTGTCATATCAGATTGGTATGTTCATTCATTACATGTCAAGCCAAATTGATCTATCACCACAGTGGCATATCAGAATAGCAAAAATAAAATAAAATAAATGATGCCCTCTGTTTAATCGCAGAAAGCTTCTTTTGCACAGAAAATGGAATAGAGTGCATGTGGCGGAAAAGACAGTAATGCTGAGAAGGATGGACCTGCTCAAGTGATAAGATACTCAATCCCAATATTTGACCATCGAGTTGTCATTAATTTGCTCGAGCTCTATACCCATTACAGAAAATAGAGATGAAATCAAACGAAATTATATGGCAAGTAAGAAATTTGGTTTAGCTGGACGCAAAATAAACAAAAATACTTGAAAGGGGGTGAATCTGAATAGAGAGATGAGACGAAGCTGCTGGATGTATCTGCCTGATTTGCCAAGAAGACGTATTACCATAGAAGCAGATGTTCGGTTGGTCATCGGCGTCCGGCGGAAGTGCAGAGAGCTGTCGCCGCTTGGAGAGAGGTGTGGTGGACGAATCGACCCTAGCTTGATGTGGTGATATGCTCGTCGCGCAGGGAGGCCCGGTGGCCGAAGTAGGGATGGAAGCTTGCGGCGGGCGCGGGGAGGAGGGATGTGGAGACGCCATGCTTGCAGGAGTCGCTGCAGCGTTTGCAGTCGATTGGAGCGAGGATGCACGGGAGGTGGGGGCGCTCGGGAGCGAAGGGAAGGGAATCGGTGTTGGAGAAGAAAGGAAATTGTCACTGGTTGCTTCAAGAAGGTTCGCTGGGTGGCTGCTGTCGGACGGGCACGAGAGGAGGCGGCTGTGAAGGCAGCGACGGGAGTCTGGTTGAAAAACTACCTGAGACCCCTGCGCGTTGCCGCGGGCGCTGAAGCAGTGTGCCAAACATGCATCACAGTTAAAATAGTAAAAACAATATTTGCACATCTGGACATGGTAAGAGTAGGCTACGGATGCATACAGTAATGAAGCAGATCAAACTGAGACCAAGTATATTAGTTACAAATATCTAACCTGTTATCGAATCTTTGGTCTTTCTATGATTATAGAGTTGAAACAGATACACAATAAATCCACATAATTGCTACCTCTTTCATGCATAAATATTCTATGAATCATTACATTTTATCAAGAAAGATTATGGACCCTGTAGGCAAGCTTCAACCTGTTTTTGACATCATAGAAAAGTCTAAACCTCCAATGGAGCCTTTCTTCCCTCTATAAACTTTGAATGACCTGAATGCACAAAGGAAGGCTGAATCTAATTAGAACACAAGGGGAGAAAGTGCATACAACAGTTAAATTCCTACAATAGATGATGTGGATGGTTTACTCATTTTTCACCATCTAATCTAACGGCAATAGGAAAATGTTACCTTACCACAATAGGTATTGGTCAATGGCACAAAACAATTAAATGTACGGCAAAATGTTATAATCAGCTTTCATTGGACATCATTCTAGCTGTGAATGGAGGAAACAGTAAGAGAAACGCACCTATGACAAAAAAAAATCAGATAGAGAGTAATAAAATTAATGCAGGACTTGACATAGCAATATGCCAACATGGTATTTATTGCTGATTTTTCAGAGTATTCATCAATATTTTGGATTTTTACCATCAAAATTGATTACTACACGACAAAAATAAAGTTTGGTCCTACAATAAAATAAAGGAATACAACCAAAATGTTTGTCTAATATGGAATGTAGGCGCTGAGGAATGATGAAAATTGGTCATATAAGGCTGCATTGTCACTGTCAACGTCTTGCTCTACTATTTCATTTTATAGTGCATCAATTCATTGTTCTTACAACTCACGCACGAGACCTAACTGAATATAAGCTGGAAGAGCTCAAATTATTTTGCAAAATAAATCCTTGCAAGCAATTTGATAGAATACAAATAAAGGCTAGCTGTACATGAGGCATCAATATATGACCTATGGCTTCATTCATGAAACTATGACAATAAAAGAGGTCCCATATTATCCCATCTCAGGTGATGGCAGTCCTGAAAAAGGAACCGAGTAGCCAATAAGCGAATGCATATCCTTTAGCTTCCGCAGCACCATGTATCATGATAGGCCAACAGAACTGCAAAACGTGAGGAAGATGCATATATAATGTTAGGGAAAAAATTGAACCCAATCAGAAGAGAAAAAGGAGAGAAGGATACACGACAATTTACTTTCTGCTACTGGCTGATGACTCTGGTTGTATTTTTTTTTTCAATTTTCCACAATATAAAGATAGAATAAATACACATCTTTTCTATAGGAATTGTCCAAAGTCACAGAACAACCAACATGACTAACATTGTAGTTGCATTGTAAATGGCAGACATAGTAAGAGAAACACACCTATAATAGTTAATTGTCACCATAAAGCTGCAAATGAGTTTCACACGAACGAAATAGAAAGAACATCATCTGCCACATCTGCTGCGCACAAAGTGAGGACCCCTGCTGATGTGGGCCATATCTGTCCATATTGCTGGTGTGGGCTATATCTGTCCATATTGTCTCTGTATCATTCATAAAAAAGGAGGCTGTAAAGATGGCTCTTTTTCCTCTCTCTAACACACAATTGGAATACAATGTTCAGAGTTTTTGATCCCAAGTTAAACAGATGTATAACAGGAAACAAAATATTGAGCTATAGCTTACCTTTGTGATTCAGCTTTAGGTGGCTGATGTTAAACGGCTGTCCCAAAAGAGTATCAACTATGCAGGAGAATATTTGCATTCCTGGAATAATACCTAAATTCAAATTAGTAACCTGAAGGAGTCTTTAAATTTCATAAAAACATTGCTACCATTAGATCAAAATAAAACTGCAGTTAGGCTATACATTTTTAAATTAGTAGCCTGAAGAAATTTTCCATTAAAACATTGCTACAATTAGGTTAAAATGAAAATGCAGTTAGGCTAACTATCAGAACTGTTTGTTTTGATTAGTGGACAGAGGGAGAAACTAAATCATTACTAATTAAGTACTAACATCCTACTTTATTTCAGCAAGAATATCACAAACGCACACAATGCATCATCATTTTAAATCCAATCAGCAATAGTGCTTTGTTGTAAATACCATTTGTTGCCATGGTTTGTTGCGACCATCAGACACTTTGACAGCTTGAACATTTAGCTTAGTTACCCCTTACTGTATCAGATTGAATAAATACTAAAGAACACACAGAGATCTAAGCATATAGCACATGAAAAGGGACCAGATTGAGGGGACGGGAAGGGAAGCTGTACCATGATTTCTCGATCAAGATGTCGGATCCCTGAATCGTCACCACAGGATTCAAGCCACCCAGGTAGCAAGCACGGATCATTCCTACCCCTCACATCATCACCACCTGGTAATTCAACAGAAAATCACAACACAACACGGGTGGCAGTCCTCGATTCGCACGCCCCAACAATTCCCCATCCGTGCGCACCACATGACCGAAATGGACCATTAGAAGAAGCCTGATCCACCACTCGAATCAAACCAACCCCAACTCTCCTCGCACGCAAGCTAGTCGGAGCCGCCGCCGCCGCCGCCGCGCCATGAGCCAGCGGGGATCTAGCCGGGCAAGGGTTTGGGGAGGGAGGGAAGTCGCCGAGCTGCGAAGCAGAGCGCGCCCAATTTGCGAGAGGAAGCGGCGCGGCGCTTGGCACTTCGTGGATGAGGGAAGCAGGGCGGCGCGACGCCGGGCAGGGAGCGCACGACGGGTGCCGGGGCGGGGACTCCGGGGAGAGAGCAAGGAGGAGGTCGGGGCTGGGTCGGGGAGGAAGGAGTGCGGCGCGTGGGGAAAAGGAGATGGCTCCGCACGGACGGCCGAGCTGCGCAGGCCACAAGCGAGCGAACGGTCAGGATGGAGCGACTGTTGGAAGAACAGTAAAACAGTAATAGTGAACAGTGAACCTGACGCGTAAAATTAAGGATTCTGTATGATGAGAAAATTCTTTCCATGGCCTCATAAAGGAATGCATTTGCCTTCTATGACCTCTTTCGAATTGAACTTTTCTAAAAAGACCAAAATCAATTTTCGATTTTCCGTTAGTTTTAGGATCTAACTGTGTTAATTAGAGGGTAAAAATATCATTTTACCCCTATTTAGAATGAACTTCAGTCATACTCAAAAAATTGTGCGAATGTGAGTATTAATTTGCTGATATAACTGATATTAATTTGATATACGATTTCAGAAAAAATACTTTGCTGATAAACAATTTCGAAACAAAAAATACACCAGTATTATTAATGCTCACATTCGCACAATTTTTTGAATATAATTGTACTTTTACCCACTAGTTAACACCGTTAGGTTATAAAACTAACGGAAGGGCCATCGAGAGAATTAAAAATTGATTTTGGTCCTTATAGAGAAACTCAATTCAAAAAAGGCCATAAAAGACAGCTGCATTTGTTTTGAAGCTATAGAAGGAATTTTCTCTTGAAAAATCGCCTCCAAAACAGTATAACAGTAACCATGGCGGAACCCATCTCTAGGATTATAAAGAAAGATAGATGCCCATGTACTTTGAGGCAATGCACTTTCTTCTTGAAAAATACAGAACAATACAGGACTGTAAAATAGGCAACATATCTTTGCGCTCCTCTGGTTCCGGCCAACTTCCCCTCACACACAGGCGGGCTGTTCAAGGTATATGTCTGGACAGGTTGTTATTGTCTAGATGCAACCGTTGCAGGGAATGGCATTTAGCGAGGTATGCCGGTATGGAGCGGCCTGCTTGTTTGGGTGGGTTCCGGTTGTATCGGTTTTGGCTGTGGCTGTGACTTCTCTGGAAAACAGTTTTGTCAGCTCTAGCTGTGGCTGTGTCTGAAATCGTTTGGTAGAACAGTTTCTCCTGCAGCTTCTCTTGCAGCTTCACATGCAGCTTCATATGAGGCTTCATGAATGAAAGAATGAATTGTCCAAAGTGCTCCTGGAAAGATGGCACCATAGTTTATATGGGTTCCTTTTTTACATTTATCTTTATGTGACTAAACATGAAAATAAAAATAAATAAATCAGGAATTAGAGATTAACCTCATGCGCGTTCGTTGTTTTAGAGCCTCTAAATTTTAGAGGCTCTAAACAAATAGAATCTAGTACTAATAAAGTCTACTGATAAAACTTTTTTACAGATGGGTACATCTTTACGAGACGAATCTAATGAGCTTAATTAAGCTATGTTTTGCTATAGTGATACTACAGTAATCATCGTCTAATCACGGCTTAACTACCCTCATTAGATTCGTTTCGCGAATTAAAGGGGGTTCTGCAGTTAGTTTTGTAATTAAACTTTATTTAAAATAAGATTTTTTTAGTTTAGACCCCTCTAAAGTTTAGAGGGGGACGCAACGAACACCATAGCATGTAAAATAATAAAGTCTTGATTACAAAAGTTGTTCCAATCATTTCACACCATTGAACCATAAAGTTTGGGTTACAAAGTAGTTCCGATTGATACACACATCAATTAATATCAGAAATCAAAATTTAATGTTATTTTATACACATATGGGCCCCTTCTGTTCTTATCCACTCTAGCGTGTTCGTCTCGCTGCTTTGCAGCAGCTGCTTTACAGCAGCTACAGTGTTCGTAGTTATTTTTTCAACAGCAGCGACAGTATTTTCAGCAGCAGTTACAGTATTCGTAATTATTTTTCTGCAGCCGCAGCCGCAGCTGCAGCGAAACGAACCGGCTTTCTGTTGGGAACCACGATTGATACACGGTATTGTTGAAACCACCATTGATACATACACGTGCACGAACGCAAGATTGGCACACATACGCAACGCAACTGGCACTGAATCACAATCACATACATGAGCAAACCATGCACGAATTAGCCGGCAGTAACTGCATTACTTAAGCTGATTCTAATCTTGCAGATAGCTAATTAAACCTACTCTTATCTGAGAATCACCAACGCGGAGGCCCTCGCACTGCCGGAGCTCGCAGCTGCAATCTGAACGTCGGGCCACGACGCTGTGCTCGACGCGCCCACGCGGCCGCGGCTACCGACGCTGAGCTCCACCTGGGAAGGCGCCCGCACCAGCTGCTCTAGCCATGGCCGCGACGGCGCCGGCGAATCGGCCGCCTGTGGACGAGAACAGATAGGAGGGAGACGGGGAAGAGAGGAGGACCGAGCGAGTCGTGAGATTTTTTCGGGTACCCTTTCATCGAACGCGTTACGTGGCAGGGTGGGGACGGTGGAGGAGCCGGCGAAGCCTCCTTTGCGCCGCTCCCGGCTTCGCCTGATTTTCGGCACCGGCTCCCTCCGTGAATTCCGGGGAAGCCGCTGAGGGAGCTGGCCGTTTGGTGGCAGTTGACGCGGAGCTGCTCCCGGAGCTGCTCATGGAGCCGAAACAAAGAGGCCCTATATGAGGCACTGAAGTACTCGAGCTGGCCTTCGTCCCACAACTCCGGCATCTTCCGGACAGCTGGTTACTTTCTAGCCTCAGATATTGCAGAGTAGCACAGGTGGCGAGGCCTGCTGGTATGGAGCCGTTCAATCGGTTTCGCACGGCGCTGAAGAGCGTTAGCTGACCTTCTTCGCAGAGCCGCTCCGGAATCGCACCGGTGACCTCGTTGTCATTGGCATCGATATAAGCCAAGCTCGGCGAGTGCTTCCCGAGCTCTGGTGGAAGCGTGCCGTTGAATCTGTTATTGCTGAGGCTCAACATCCACAGTGACGGCAACCGGCCGATGCTCGCCGGAATTTCTCTGGAGAAGTTGTTGTCGTAGAGGCACAATATTGTGAGGTTCACCAAGCTCCCAAAGACTTCCGGGATGGTTCCAGAAAGATTATAGTCCGAGAGGGCGGCTAAACTTGTCAAGCTCGCCGCTGCAAAGCCATCAACCGCCACGTTGTCGGAGAGGTTGTTCGAGAATGCATACAATATTTGCAGCTTCTTGAGAACGCTATGTGTGAAAACGCAGAGGCGGGAAACTATTTCCATTTTTTTAAAAAAATAGGCAAAATTGTCTGAGACACACTGAGAAAAGGTGGCTTTGTCCGTAACATATCAACAAATTCGAATTTGTCTGTAGCACATTACGATTTTGAAAACTCATGTCTGCGACACACTATTACTATTTTGCAATTGTTTTCAACTTTTTTATCTTAATTCCTAAGATATATTTGAGTTTGAAACTTGACACCAATGTACATTGTTGCATCGTCTATTATTAAAAAATAGAGCCAATTTTTTTATTATTTTTTGCATCGCGTGCTCATTGTTTTAATATTTAATTAGTCGATCAAATCATGCAAACAATCGAAAAAAATCCGACTCCATTTTTCAATGATAGACGACGCAACAATGTTCATTGGTGCCAAGTTTCAAACTCTAATGTATCCTATGGATTGAGATAAAAAAATTGAAAACAATTGCAAAATGGTAATAGTGTGTCACAGACATGAGTTTTCAAAATCATAGTGTGCTACAGATAAATTCGATTTTGTTAGTGTGTTACGGACAAAACCACCTTTTTTCAGTGTCTCAGACAATTTTACCAAAAAAATAATATTTGCAGCTTCTTGAGGCTCCATACCCCCGCAGGTATGCTTCCGGTCAAGGAGTTGTTGAAGAGGTAGAGAAACTGCAACTCCGGCATGTCCATCACAACGCTCGGAAAGTCTCCAACGAGGTTGCTCTACCAGGCAACGAGGGTACGCAAGTTTGTCGGCTTGCTGAACGACGCTGGCAGTGGCAACGAGGGTACGCAAGTTTGTCGGCTTGCTGAACGACGCTGGCAGTTTGCCGCCGTCGAAATTGTTTTCCGCCAGTTTCAGCACAAAACTGAAGTCCTCATCCGGGTTCACGGATTCAACAGACCAGAAGACTAGCAAACGTGATTGCCGGGCAGCGACCGCTGACAAAACGACCGGCATCACGTCACTTGTCGGCAGGCTCTCGTCGGCGACGTTCCACAGCGTTCGCGGTACCAGTCGGCTCTTACTAATAGCCAACCGCTCACGCACGCGGACGGGGCGTCATGTACCTGGCGCGTGTGAGCCTGTAAGCTCGTGTTGCTCGTATGACCAGTCTCCTGAGTCTCTGTGACCAAGCGGAAGAACGCGGATGTCGGTATTTCGTGCTTTGTTACCAAGGTCTTTGTGACTCTCGGCCTGTGCCTACTAAAAATCTAGAACAACCAGGCCGTCCCTTTCTTGTGGCTTTTGTCGCCAAATGGCTGTTAGCGCCCAGTAGTGAGTTGGGAACTAGTCTCCATTCATTAGGAAAAAAAATTGAAAGAGTACAAAATTGAAGTAAACAAAAATCACCAAGAATCTGAGATGTGGGGCTTGCTTGGTTCCTGGCCACCGCTAGCCACGCCGAAGCATCAGCGGCGCCGAAGGTGCATTCGGCGCCACGCTCGCCACAGGTTTCTACAAAGGAAAAGCATGGCTGCCACCGTTTTAATCGGGAACCAATCACTGACGCAGGTTTGACACGGACGCTGAAGTCTCGGCGTGGCGACTTGTGGCATCGAACCAAGCACCCCCGTGAGCATCGTGGAGGTGGCAACACCACAGGTATGCTTCTGCTTTAATTTTCACTGCCGGAGTTAGGCAGCATATTAGGGAGAGGGGTTCGGCACGGAAGATGAATCCGTTACAACTAGTATAGCTACCCACACATTTGTGCAGCTAAAAGTTGATTGTTTTCACAACGATAATAGTATAAAATTTATAAATTTGTATGTAGGTATTTCGTTATATCTCTACTACATAATAAAAGAGGACCCGTCGTCCGTACACCCCCACCCCCTTCGCACCCCTCTGCGCGAACGAACGACGAGACGATCCGCACCCGCTGCGAACGAACAACGAAATGCATCTAGGCCACACAGCTGCGGTCAAACGCGCAAGATTGATTTCGTCGTTGGTTGCAACTCGCACCCCCTCCGCTCGAACGAACGACGAGACGATCCGCACCCGCTGCGAACGAATGACGAAATGCCTCTAGGCCACACAGCTGCGATCAAACGCGCAAGATTGATTTCGTCGTTGGTTGCAACTCACGCACCCCCAAATCCAGGACCCCCCCAACCTGCGATCCATCCGTGCATTATGCATCCTACGGATTAGATGGAATTCGTAGTTGGTTTGCACCTCCGATCCGATCCCGCACGGCCGCACCCCCACCTGCGATCTACCACGCGTGAAAATCGCTCCCGCAGCCCCAGCCTTGCGTGTTTTTGGAAACCAAAGCCTGATTTTCAGCATCGCGCCCCACCAGACGATCAGAGTGGCCCCAGGTAGGATTGACATTGTATAAAGGTTGTGATCCAGCCTCACGTCTCAAAACCTAACCATTGGCGGTGCCGCTGCTTCCCCTAACAACCTAAATTCATTACGGTTGTTCTTAATTATGCGAGGTTTGTGCTAATGACCTACTGTTTTTACTGAATTAGTTGTTGTTTACTGCTAATTGAATCATGGTTAGGGCCTAATTGGATCTCGGATAGCATCAAGGATGAGGTGATTGTGCAAAACGTGAAATCATGAATCCAAGTTAAGGTTAGCCCTAAACTCATTACGGTTGTTCTTAATTATGCGAGGTTAGTGCTAATGATATACTGTTAGTGCTAATGACCTACTGTTTTTCTGAATTAGTTGTTGTTTACTTCTAACTGAATCATGGTTAGGCCTTAATTGGATCTCGGGTAGCATCAAGAAGGAGGTGATTGTGCAAAACGTAGAAGCATGAATCCAAGATGATGAAATATTACATTTTGGAGGTCGTCGACGCCGGGACAGCAACATGCATGCTGCAACGGATCCATGGCTGCCTCATCAACGCCTGGATCTTGCGCGCCTGACCGAGCTGTGTGGGCACCATGCCGCAACAGATCCATGGCCGCCTCATCACCGACTGGATCTTGCGCTCCTCAACGAGCGGCGCGCGCCTCACCGAGCGGTGCGCGTGCGAAGCCACCGTCGTCGTCTGCCGTCACGCGCCTCAGAGCTACCGACGATGATCCGCACGAGCCTGACCGCCGTCGTACGAAATCCGCACGCACGCGCCGACGATGAGATCTGCCCCGGCGGCCATCTTCTTGCCCGGCATCAGCTCGTCGCGGCCCGCAGCAGCAGCAGGTACGGCGTGCGCCTCCCGCCGCCGCGCGCGCCCGTCGCTGCCTCGCTCGGTCGCCGGGAAATGCGGGAGAGAAATGGGGATTAGGGTTAGGGTTGCATCGACGCCGATTTTTATTCGATCCCACACTGATGTCAGCCGTTGATCCGGTTCCGACGGCCGAGATTGCACGAGGGCATAGCAGGCCGGGCCGACGTCAGGTTTTGGGCTTGCGGCCTGTTCCGGCGGTCGGCGGATTAAATGGGCCAGGCCAAAATCGGCCCCTTAAGATCAGTTTAGTTTGTTTTAGGTTTCAGCCTGTTTGCATATACTTTTCAGTTTATACATAGTATTTGGAATTTTTCCTATCATTTGGATATGTAGTATTTGGATGAACACTATTTGGAATTTTATTTTTGCTATATTTTGGATTTTCAAGGCTTTAATTTTGCTATCTGGTGCTAAATGTTTTGCTGATTCTTGAAGTTTGGATGATATAAAAACAATAAGCTATGGAAATGTTGTGATACATTGGTCCTGGAGGACTGCTTCACTTTCAATGTATCATCCAGGTTTAATGAGATATAAAAACGCACCATTGTTTCACATCTATGTATTTAGGATGTTTTTTACAACATCATAATTTATCCTGTATTGTTGCAACCCTTTTTCTTCTGATTCCTAATTCAATATTACATATTCTGTACCACAGGCTGAAATATTACATAGTACTATTTGGATTTTTCATACTATTTAACACCTTTTTTTCCTATCATTTGGATACACACTATTTGGACACACACTGTTTGGACGCACACTGTTTGTGGAAATTTGGCTGACATAAAATAAATACTTCAACAAATATACATGTTCCCTCGATCTGAAAGCCCTGATACTAATTTTTTGTTGAGATACTATTTTTGTGAGAGTATGCTAAAATTTACTTCAATATATATTCATTTTTTATGTATAATTTATTTTCATGCACATAGATAAATTTTCATATACCGAATCGGCTAATCCCCATAATTTACAATTGACTAATAATATTCTTGTTGTACAGGCTGTGAGCTATGGACATGGACAATATATTTTTTGTACCTGAATGTTTGTTAATGACCTCCCTTGAAGTTCTGGTGTTTCTGTCAAGATATTCTGCCACCAAGGTAAACCTTGCCTTGTGCATGTCAAGATAGATTTATTAGCTGACTGGAGATAGACTGATGTTGTAGTAATAGACTGGATTTATTAGCTGACTGGAGATAGACTGATGTTGTAGTAATATCTCTCTGAAGTCAACTTGAAAATGACTGCCAATCTGCGAGCTTGTGTGAAGGTACCTCCATTGCAATGAGTTTGTAATATAGATCAGTCTGTCCATTGGTGATTGAGAAATTAATAGACAAGATTGCAGTGAGTGTAAATTCCTCAACTTTTAAGCTTTTCCAGTCCAACTTTTTAAGCTTGATTCCAGATTTATTGGCATATTCTTCAAAATAAACCTTTTTGCCTAAATTGGTTTAGAAATTGTGTTCTTGCATCAGCTGAAAATTTATTCAGTAGACTATTTTCAGTTGCACCTTAATTACTAAATCCCTTGTCACTTGACCTACATTTTCAGTTTATTTCCTTTTCATGCATATTTCCATGGATATGTGCATTTAGGAAACAACTGTATATAAATGTGTAGTAAAAGAAGCTAGAATCAGTAAATATTGAGAAACTTCAGTTAAAGAAAAAAAAGGAGAAATTTGCATCTCTTTGCACTCTTCTAAGTTCGTAATCTGAGAAACTACTGTTAAGGACCTCATCAGGTGAGATTGTTTCTTCTTCGCATTTCTATTTCTACCTTTTTTAAATAACCAGTTGAAGAATTGTCAATGTAGTTAGTAGCAGATTTCTTAGTACGGGACTCTAATCCTTCTTGATGAATCTTTCTACCCTTTAGTTAGTAGCAGTTTTTTGTGCTACATTGTTGAGTAATGACACTAATAATCTGATCCATGCAGATTGGTTTGCTTTATAGTGACTGAAAGCAGCCCCTCATTCAGTGACTAACATTTAGAAGTATCTTTTTTTTTCTTCAAAATTCATAGTGATTGACAGTAGGTCCCCTTTTAGTGATTGGGCCATGTTACTTTGGTCATCAGTTGCTCATCCTTCTTTTCTCTTTCTGGTTTTCTTCTTTTATTTAGTATGAAGCTGCCATGAAACTGAAAATAAATAGTTTTTAGTAACATTAATTTTTCACTTTTTTTTTTAATTCTTCAGAGAGCATGGATGGTATCCAGAATGAAGAAAAGGGGGCTTGCTTATCAGGTGCTTCAGAGTTGATCAGCTATGTCATGTTGAATTTCTTCTTTGTTCCAGAAAAAAATGGTTTAATCTGTTCTCATTTTTGCATGATGATGCTTCCCTTGCAGACCATCTCCAACTGATTTGGTGTTCCTGCTATTTATTTTCTGTTGTCACCTCTTGGTAAGCATGACTTACAGATAGTCAGCTCATCTAGCCATTCCAGTGATTGTTGAGGCATTTGTCGCTATGTCCAGATATTGCTCCCTACCATCGCTAATTTAATTTGTGCTCTAAGTAGGATTTTAGTAAGAGAGATTTTTCCATTTGCAGATACATTTATTGTTCAGTACAATATTCTGTGTGCTATCAATTTGATTTTCTTAATGTCTTTTTCATGTTGATTTATTCAAAGAGTTTTCCAATGCACATGTGTGGTTACTCATCAGGTTTATAAACTGTGAATCATCTATTCTATGAATAATCTTATGGTCGAATTTGGCATCTCATGAGACCCTCTCACTTGCATCGGTTTGTATCCCAAGTCAGAAATATTAGATTTTACTATCAGAAAGCACTGCATGGTTTTCACGTCATTCCTGAAGACAGTTTTTGGCAATGTGAGCCTTTTTCAGGATATACAATGTTCTTCACGTGAACAAGGATCCAGTAAACCTTTTTACTCTGTAAAGGTTATACAGTGTACTCCACATGTCATGTCAATATGGCTTTGCTCTGCAGCTCTGCAGACTAACAATTGAACTTTCTATTCACTCTTCATTATTCAGTCATCTTATTACATCATAGCATGTTATCTATTAGTTACACATGAATCAGTAAAGGCACCCAGGTTACCCTTAAAATATCTTAATGTAATCAATCTGCAATTATTCAGTTTCTTGATATTCTTGATATACTGCCTGTTTTCACAGTGCCTTGTAATGTATTAATCAGTGCGCTCATAAATAATAAAATCTCAAGGTAACATTGGGTCTTCAAAGAATAATATGTCATGCTATTTTGTCAAAGTATTCTGCCACCAAGGTAAACCCCTTTTCATAATAATAGGAATGTCAAAATGGATTTATTAGGTGACTGGAGACAGACTGATTTAAGAACTAAAGTCATCTCTCAATGATGCCACTGTTTTGCAACAGCTGTAGGAGCATCAGCAAACCACGCCAGCAACGTACCATGAATCCTAACAAAACAATAAGTATCTTTTTATTTCCTTACAAGAAAACCAGTTTCTGACTAGTTATCAGTTTTGAGCTCGTTGGCAAGCACCCCACTTGTTGTTGTGTCTTTTTTGCTTTCAGTTTTGTTGGAAAACCATAGAAGCCAATAAAACATAGCAGAGAGGTAGAGGGAAAGGAAAATCTGGACCTAGGACTAGGGCAATGGCCTTAGGGGCCCAAAGAGGAGCAGGGTTTACAAAACCGTGGTAAACCGGACCGGTTTTCACGAAAACAGGAAAATCCGGTCCGGTCCGGTTTACCTGGTAGCTTGGTTTTCTATTTTATTTTTTTTTAAAAAATAAAAATTTGAAACAAAAAATATGTAAGAAAAACTAGATCCAATTTGCAGTCCAACGGTGGAAAAAAAACATGTATATTTGATCGTTGGCCTGTCAAAAAACCCGAGCAAGCTTTATGTAATGAAAAAGGGAAAAAAAGAAAAAACTTTTTTAAAATGTTTTTTTGAACCAGCAAATGATCGAATATTTGTTTTGTTATTCCACCACATTGCATCTAGTTTATTTAGATATTTTTTATTTTAATTTTTTCAAAATTTTATGTTTTTTATTTTTCCTCTTTGAACCGGTTTTCCGATTTTGTTTCCGGTTTTCCGGGATTGTTGTCCGGTTTACCAAAAAATTTGACATTTTTTGTTTCAAACTTCATCATTTGAATTTCGGTCCGGTTTGGTAACATCCCAGCCCCTAGGAAGTTGTTT